>PRKT01000360.1:557681-576044 GCA_003671525.1 Saccostrea glomerata | reverse complement strand
GGAATCTCATGAAGATGCAGATCTCCACGAAAATAGTGACTCTATCTTAAAATACATGGAACGTCTTGGTCTTTTAGCCATCGGAAAAATCTTTCATTACATACCATGTGTCAACAAAATGGATATCAATATTTCACAACTTGAGGGGATATCTGCAAAACAGCACAAGACATCAGTCTTACATTTCCGATTCAAGCATTGCCTGCATCATTTCTTTTTCCAAAGAGTTGTCGTTGCTTGTATGCACAAATGGAAATACTTAGAAATAGATCGCAAAATTCAGCTGTTCAAAAACGTTGTTTTGCTAGAACACAAACAAAGGGGAAATGTCATTGTAATCGGCGTAAATAAAACAGCGATTCAGTTATTGGTATACAGCAGTAGTACTTCAAGATTGCTGCGTACCGCTGATACTTACAAAGTTCGAAATACTGTCGAAAAAATCATAAGTTCCGTTGTAAGAACATTTCACAGAGCCGTGAATTATGAAGTAGGGTTCAGTTGTTTGGAGAGTGACAAAATAACGCAGGAATGTGAAGGACAATTTATTCTAGAGAAGGATGCAGTAGCCTTTTCTAAGCTTGAGGAAGGACGCGAATGTGATTACCACACTGAAACACACTATATACATTGGAGTAAAATGGTAAAACATTGGGTAAGTTAAAATATCTTGCGTTGCTTCAAAGAAAGGATTCATACAAGCTCATAAGAAATTTTGGTCAAATTTGTTTTTCAAATTTTCAAATAACATATATATATAAATATATATATATATATATATATATATATATATATATATATACAAAATATTTATCACATCATTTTAGAATAAAGACTTTGGTCTGAGATTAGGGTGCCTTTCAAGAGAGAGGAGGAATTCTACGGTTGAAGGCATCACCAGAAAGGTAAAAATGCTTTATAAACAATATCCAAAGAAAATACACATATCCATTGAACCTTACCATGCTTTATGAATTTCCCAAACTTACATGTTTATTTTCTCATCAAATTTACATAAATTTATTTTACTTATTCATTTTCATGCTTAGGGTGATTATGAGCAATATTTCTATACAAAGACACCAATTAACAATACAGAAGATCACCAAAAATTTATGAACTTGTTTTTGCGAGAGGGACATTTGGTATTTATAAGAAAGAAGTAATTTTTATTATTGTTCTTAAGGAAATATACACGAGAATAAAATTTTTGCGAACAGAAAGACTCGCGTAATTACGCAGAAATAAAGTACTAGCGAATAAACGTTATTTTTAAAGGTGAAATATTATATAGTGAGTTAAAAAGAAGTTTTCGTAAAGATCAAGAACATTTATTTAGTGTCATTTCATGATCTAATATTTAACAGTCATTTAAGTATCTGAAAAACTCGATTGTAAACTGTTGAAAAGTCGTTTTTACATGTAAGTCAGACATACAGCCGTCCCGATATCACCTATTCTGTCAGATCACAATAAGTCTTGAATGGCTATTTTAACTTGCACTCTGTTAACAACGAAAACACAGACACTTCGAATTTCAAAACTTGTATTTCAAATTTGTATTCAGTGTATTGGATTTTGAATATCGAATGGACCCTCTGGCCTAGGGACCATAAAACTTAGACGAACTCACTTTTGATCTCAATCTCACTTTTACCAAAGGAATAAATAGTTAAAAAGTGAGACTGAGATCAAAAGTGAGCTTGTCTAAGTTTTATGACCCCCAGGCCTGGAGTTCTGAAGCATGTGTGTAGCTTGGTGAAATACAGAAAATGTGCCAATTTTGAACACCGTCTATGGCTTTTTTCTACGTATCAAAAGTCTGGTTTGTAAAAGGGCTAGGGTTTCATTATAGCAATTACCGACAGCTCAACGCAAAGAGGAAAAACATTAAGAATAAAATTAAACGAGACAGGAAAAGTAGAAGGAACTTAAATGAAAATGGTTGATCTTTGCAGAACTTTTCTTTGCAAAAATTATAATTGAATAGACAACAGTAAATCTAGGTCATTGTAAAGGTTTTAAAAAATAAATTTGTGTAACGCAAAATGATAATTTGATAAATTAAAAAGGTCCTATTTGAATGTTAAATATTTAGCTAAACATATAAATGATTAGAAAGTTTCCATGAAAATATTCATAAAAGTATATGTAATTAGCTAATCGGTATTTAAAACGACGGTTAACATTAATCTACAATCTTTTTAAAAAGTTCAATCCGATCCATTGTGAATTGTGTCTGATCTACGGTAAATGAAGATCATAATGATCTTTTCAGCGCTGAAAATAAACATATTATAAAGCTATTGGAATATGAAGCATTTCTAAAGAATAGCAAATAAAGTACCGTGTGTCATTAAAATCACAAGTAAATTATCTTTCTATTTCTTTAAATAAGCTGTATATATTACTGTTTTTATCCTCGAAAATTGCGTTCTTGTGTCAAAAAAAGCCTATAATTCTCTTAAATTTACTTGAAGATTTAAATTATATGATTTGTCCTAAATAAATAGGTTTTCTCGTGCAAGATGAATTCATCTTAATTCTTTAAGACATTAAGTAAGTGGCCTACAATAAAGTATGAAGGGTGCACGTCTTTCCATGAATATGATCAGTTTTTAGTACTTTAAATCTTCATCCGTTCAAAAGAATCCTCTTCAACACGATTTGAATTGCTAAATACTATAATTTTATCACCTACCGGTATTCTTAACACATCCTTGGAGCTGTCATTTCAATTAATGCAAATTATTAGGGTTCAGTTATGGGCATTTGATTTATAAACTTTTTACCTATCTGAAGAAAATTTCCTTATTATATCCATATGCGCCCAATGTATTTGTGAGCATGCAAGAAAACGTAGAAAAAATATCGTATGAGATGAAAATCATCTGTAATTCTTATAATGGTTTTATCACCTTTCTCATATTATGTCCCACAGTCTGGTTCCTTTATTATATAATTGGAAAAGAAAGAAAAAAAGGTCTGAAGTATTGTTTATTTTTACAACTGAAAATGTTGTTTATTATTTATGTTATAATAGAAACAAGAGAATGACTTTGAAACTGAAAGGTTAATCGAGATGAAAGAACAAGTAAGGATTGGTAAGTCTTGGTTCAATTAATTTCAGACTTCTCTCTGTATACATGTATTTTCAATAATAAGTACAGCAAAACTCGGTTATAACGAAGTCACAGGGACCTATGAAATTACTTCGTTATATCCGTAATTCGTTATAACCGTATAAGAAATTCATGAAATTTATTCGGCTGGAGATCCAAGAAAACTTCGCTATATCCGTAAATTCGCAATATCCGTGATCGTACTAAACCTGTATTTTAATCTTGCCTTCTAAAAAACTGTAAATAATAAATCATCATGTTGGGAATACGGGTATTTCTTATTTATATAATATTATGCAAAATTAATTTTCTCCTCTGTTTATTTTTATCATGATACCTGTAAACTTGCAGTTTTTAAAATTATTCTCATAGATTGAAAATGAATAAAATTAATCACGGATTTTTTTCATTTTTATTGCATTTCAAAATTAATGAAATTTTAAGTTTTTAGAAGATAATATCCCTTTTGGTGATGTGATTTGAGCATTTTGACCATTTTACAAGTATTTTTGTATCACGTCGGGTCAATGTTTCTACATTTTTCCTTATCTAAAAAATAAAAAATAACTTAAGTTTATCTTATATTTGTAATATAATGTACTTTTTATTGTGCAAATATAATACATGTAGTATAACATAAGATTTATCAGATTCTATGTACAAAATTTAAATGTAGAAATTCTTAGGTAAATGAATTTTCTATATTTATTCTTATTTCAAAATTTTTATAATCAATATTTATTCCTTTCTGCCCTTAATTGCTTTTTTTTTTATTTTACACGTGGCAAGAAAAATAACGATACAAGAAAATAAAAAAAAAGATTGATGTTTAAGAGTGAAAGAAAAATTTTACTTATTTTTCATTCAACATAGTAATATATTGAAAAACTAAAAAGCTCAGGATAGATTGATTGATTTACTCTGTTTAACGTCCCTCTCGAGAATTTTTCACTCATATGGAGACGTGCTCAGGATAGATGAAAATTGATTACAAAATTGAATTTAGTTGATATGTTTTTAAACATAAAACCCTATACACATGTATTTAGTTTCATTCAGTTCAGGAAATCCTAGAAAAATTTGTTTAAAATTGTAAACTAAATTCATAACTGCTCTAGATTTAATTACCGAATAGCGTGATACATGTATCTCCTACGCAGCCTTTCCGCCAAAAATATAGTCCTTTTTTTTATTTTCTAATCACATAACTATTTCTATGTCAAGTTATACAAGAATAAGAATGAAAGAAAAATACGGTCTTTCAAATCCCACCATTTCAATATAAAGTACACTAATCCAAATATAGGTTGAAAAATTCATATGATCCGAAAACTGTTAAGAATCCTTCCGTAAAACAATGCAAAGGGTATATGAAAACGTTGATCATGCAGAATAGTTTTTATGAGACTTTGTATTTCTGATAGGGTTAACTATTATACTATCTAAAAAAAGGAAAACATTCAAACAAAAACTACGTCTAGCAAGCATTATTGTCAATTCAACTGGTTTTATCTTTGGGAATTTGTAATTTTGGTTCAGCAATTTTTTTTGCTATTAAATTGTTTCTAATGTTTAAAATTCTAAAGAATATAAGAGGGAGACTTGTTTAATTCATGTAAAAGTACCTTATCAGAAGTATCTATTAAATATTTATGCTGAATTGCAATCCGAAACTTGTGTTTTCTGTGACATCATCTCTCAGGCCACAACGGTATGTGTGGGTACATACACGTAATGTAGAAATAAAGAACAAGGTTCACTTTTCCCTTATTTGGCCCTGTGAATTTCTGAAAAACTGAAACTGCATAGTTTTAGTTAACAATGCATTAAATATCACTTAGATCTTCGGAGACTGCGTATCTATCAAAAATGACGTCATTTTCTGGCTAGTCAATGGATTATGACATCCCGAAATACGTCAATTTCCTCATATTATGAAAAAGTGTACAAAAACGGTCAATTCTTAAAGCTATTTTTTGATATTTAATATAGAGCACAACCTCTGATCTTTAACATGCAATTAGTAAATGAAAGAACTGTTTCTGAGGATTAATGGACATGTTTTATGTTTTAGAACAGAGAGTGTGCTCTTATTATTTTCCTTCATTGAAAGTACGCAATTATACCTGTTTACCTAAAAATTCAAGAACATTGCAATTTCATAAAGCCACTTCTCCAAGACCTGGACTTTGAGGAGAAAAAATTTAATAGGATAAGAAAGCACCAAGTCTCTACTTTATTTTAGTGCTTCAAATAGAAAATCAAGTTTTAATCAATCAATTGGTATATATACAGGGCCATTTTATGCGTAAAGTGAACCCACTTCATTCATATCATCTTTGTCCTTGTGAAAGGGATTGTATCTACCTTTTAGTCTTTCAGGTGTAATAATTTTACATGTACAAAAAGAAATCTGAAGGTGTCAAATGTATTCGGTTGTGTTGCATATAGTTAACTTGTTTGCTTTCGCTAACATATTTTTCTATTCAAAAACAACCCCTAATTTATCAAAACTTATATAAGGATACTAGTCTTATTCTTCTAAATTATGAAATCCTCACTTTGACACTCGACCTAAGAATATTTGATTAGTTATATTGATAAAATTCTTTAACGTGTATTTAGCATTGTTTTAACAATTTTGATTAAGAAAGCATGAATTTGTTGTAATCATGTTCTTACCGTTTGAAAATGCAGATATAGACAAACAGACCTCTGGGGATGTAAATATCCATATGACTGACGAAGAATTGAAAAAGCATCATTGGATGCTTCTTGAAAAGTTGATGAAACTTTCCCGAGATGCATTTCAAATTTACTTTGACAATAAAATGTCTCAACAAGATCTAATACAGCTCATGACCTATAAGGATGATATGAAAAAAGACCCTTGCAGATTTGCGGAACAACAGATGTCGATTCTGTTTCCTGGTTTGTTCATATTTTAAATTGTGCTTGTGTAGTATTTGTCAAGAGATAAAGAAACGACTTTTGTTATGAATATGTTACTTTAAAAACGTATATCTTTAAAGACTGATTACAAACTATTTTATTCATTGTTCCTAATGCATATATTTATGCTGCTATAAAAGAAAGACTATGAAATTAACTATTAAGTGAAATTGATAAATAATGTACTTATATAACAAACGACAGAAAGCTAAACATAGAGAAAATTTTCGAAATTTTAGGTTCTGTAGACTCATAATAATCAGTGAGTAAAATGCATATTATTGTGTTTACTTTATTTAAAGCATAAGTCATAGTAGTATGTAAAACAATTAATGTGTATTAAAACAGCTCTTTGCATTTAAGGTGACTGCAGTGACCCTTCATCTTCTAAGTTTGACATTACGATAATGTACAGACTGCTTAGAAACTATGGTGACGATGTACCTGTACCAAGCCAAGGTTGGGGAAAGAAACCAGAGTTTAAAAACATCAAGGAGACTGACGACTTAGAAAGAATACGTCTTCTCAGAAACATGTTAAGTCATGAAGGACCAGAAAGTGTTGTAGAGAAGGATGTATTTAAAATGTACTGGATGGAAATCTCACAGGTGAAGTTGTTGATAATCATATGATTATGTTTATCAATTAAATAATCTTTTTTGAGCTTGAAATTCAAGAATTAGTAAATAATCTTTAAATAAAAACGAAAATACGTGAAAGTGAAAGTATTTGATATTCAAATGAATAAAAGCAAGTATTGTTTTTTAATCAAAGTACATTTAAGATGTGAATATCTAGAAAACAAGCATTATTATATATGATAACAATTTTAAATCAGTACGTATTATTTAGTCCTCTGTACGATTATTATATAATATGTGTTTATCCTTTTTTCTTTTACGTAGGCGATAAAGCGATTAAGCAAAGGGAAGCTTCAAACAGAATTAGATGACTTGCAAAAAGAAGCAGGAGTTTAACTTAAGACAATCATGATGTAAAAGAGATAAAATAAGATGGTTAATGTGTTGAACAAATTTACCGCACAGAAGTGCTGCTGTTCTTAATGTCTGAAAAAATGAGCTTCTGTGAAAATTTTATTGTTCAATGACTGAAGATGGTTAATGTGTTGAACAAATTTACCGCACAGAAGTGCTGCTGTTCTTAATGTTTGAAAAAATGAGCTTCTGTGAAAATTTTATTGTTCAATGACTTTTTTATGTACATAAATCGGTTACGCTTTTTAAAGACATTCTGGTAATCTTTTGCTAGGATATAGCATGACATTTTAACTAGTGGAAAAGAATACCGCTACGTGTTTTGTTATCATTGAGATATATGTGATGTTGCGTTTTCTCGTTCTGTATGTATTGTCAGAGGCAACAAAATAATTAACCTTCACTGAACATGTAATTGTCAATCTGTTGACACTGGCAACAGTGTATGGCGATATGTTTTTTTTTCTGTATTGCATGAGCGACAAAATATACAGTACAATTTTGGGTATATTGTGGTCGGCAATGATATCTGCCGAAAGAATGGGCATATTTCGTCATCGATAGTATTATTTAAAGAAGATCCTATTACTGAAAGAGAAGAAAGTGAAATATATATGATATTTTTAATGAATTTGAAGAACCATGTTACTTGCACGTCATTTTTCTTCACAGTAAAAATTATACTCATTATTTTAACAAGAGGCCCATGGGCCACATCGCTCAACTGAGAAGCTTTGACAATTCTGCTCTTTACCAGATTTCCCCCTTGTTATACATTATGCATCCCAACCCTACCCCACTGATCATAATTTAGTCATTTTGAAATCAACACTACCCCATGATCCTTCCATTGGCACATAAGCTTCACTTTTTCTGGCCCAGTGGTTCTTGAGAAGAAGATTTTCAAAGATTTTTCCTCTATATTTCTATATAAAACTTTGATTCCCCATTGTGGCCCAGACCTTCCCCCGGGGGTCATTATTTGAACAATTTAGAATCTACATTATACCAGGATCTACCCCATGATCCTTCCATTGGCACATAAGCTTCACTTTTTCTGGCCCAGTGGTTCTTGAGAAGAAGATTTTCAAAGATTTTTCCTCTATATTTCTATATAAAACTTTGATTCCCCATTGTGGCCCAGACCTTCCCCCGGGGGTCATTATTTGAACAATTTAGAATCTACATTATACCAGGATGCTTCCACAAAAGTTTCAGCTTTTTTGGCCCAGTGGTTCTTGAGAAGATTTTCAAAGAATTTTCCTATATATTTCTATATAAAACTTTGATTCCCCATTGTGGCTCTCCCTTCCCCTGGGGGTCATTATTTGAACAATTTAGAATCTACATTATACCAGGATGCTTCCACATAAGTTTCAGCTTTTCTGGCCCGGTGGTTCTTGAGGAGAAGATTTTCAAAGATTTTTCCTATATATTTTTATGTAAAACTTTGATTCCCCATTCTGGCCCCGCCCTTCCCCCGGGGGTCATGATGTGAACAATTTAGAATCTACGCTATACCGGGATGCTTCCACATAAGTTTCAGCTTTTCTGGCCGAGTGGTTCTTGAGAAGAAGATTTTTTAATGACCCAACCCTATTTTTGTCTTTTCTTAATTATCTCCCCTTGCGAGGGGATATGTCCCTTCATTTTAACAATTTAATTTCCCCTTCATCAAAGGATGCTTTGTACCAAGTTTGGTCAAAATTGGCCCAGTGGTTCTTGAGAAGAAGTCGAAAATGTGAAAGTTTACAGACGGACAGACAGACAGACAGACGGACGGACGACGGACAAAATGTGATCAGAAAAGCTCACTTGAGCCTTCGACTCAGGTGAGCTAAAAACTGATATTTTTTTAATTTGCTAGATTTAGAAGAGACATTTACGTCTTGAATCATAGGTTGTTTGGATGACCTTTTACTTACCGTTGTATTTCCAGCTTCATCTATGAAACCACTAAACAAATTTTCACCAATATCGACATATAGCAGTTGTAGGTAAAGGAGGGCAGAATTTGTGAATTTAATTATCCCTACACTGTACCCCCTTGGGGCCTGAGGGCTGGGACTAAAACCATAACAATAAATGCAATCTTTAAAAATCTTCATTTTAACTCCTGATTATCAAACACCCAAACTGCAAGATTGTAATCAGTTTTGAGCTCTTTACGATAACTGAGAAATTCATGGCCCCAAGGTCAGTGTTTCAGGTATAGGGTGGGGATCTAATGGTTTTATAATGAAAATGCACGAATTGTTTGAAAATCATCCTCTCTGCCTCAGGGTATTTACCAGTGAGGTTTCATTGAGATATGATTAGGGAAAATTCTTCTCCCAAAATTGTGATTTCTATGGCCCTTGGGTCAGGGGTTCTGGTGTTAGGGTGGTGCTTTAATGATTGTATACTAAATCTACATTAATTCTTGGAAACTCTTCTATGTACCTGAGTTATGCTTATGATCTAAGTATACAGTTATGAAAAAAGGATCATTCTTCTAGTATATTGAATTTCATGGCCCCACGGTCAAGGGTACCTGAAGAGGGGCTCTAATTATAAAGTACTTTATAAAACGAATTTATGCTTCAAAATTTGCTCCTTGGTATTTCTCATTTATAAAGAACAAAAATTTATTTGGAAAATATGACCCGAATACATGTACCAGACGTTTCTGTAAAGGTAGAGCACTACTGAATATTAGTGATTAACGCATTTTCTACTTTGTTCACCTACTTTGCCTCTGGGTATAAAGTAATTAAACTTAAAGCATGCTAAGTGCTTAGTTATAATGAGCAATGGTGGCTCTTTCAAATGTAAATCTCATGGCCTTTGTTTGAAAAACTTACCAGATTCAATTGTTGGATTGTTCCAAGATACTCATGTCAACTCAAATGCCCATGGGGCTTTTTTGTGAACATGCAATCTCATGAAGTTCATCACGTTATTCTGGATTCAAACACCGTTTCGTGTAGATTCATGCATATCAATACATACAGAGAAGCCCAGATAATTGCTCTATATCACGTTCAACAAAATCCTGTATGCTATCGTATCAATTCTGTGTGATTTACACATATATAACATTATTAAATCTCAAAAAGGCACTTTCAGCGTTAATCAAAGTATCAAAGAATTTACTATTCATATTAAAGTATGAAATGAATTAAAGCTGAAACTGTCTTTTACGATAAATATTAGGCAATATTAAATCAATTTTTTTTTAAATTTTAATTTGTTGCTTTAAAAATCCAATTTTATTCAATTTATGCTGGTAAATATTTGCTTTTACATTTATTTAGACTTTTTATATATTATTGACAGCTGCTTTCTCAATAAAAATGGAACTCGTCGAAAAACCTGATCATTGGTCATTTGCAACTCTGAAGTTGACATCAAAGAGATGTTTGGAGTTCTGATTTACAATATCTAGGTTTTTTTTGGAGACCAGGTCTTCCAACAATCTACTGGATTTCCAATGGGTACCAATTGCGCTCCGTTACTAAGCAGACCTCTTTTTTATTCATATGAACTAGAATTTGTGCAAAATCTTATGCATGAAAAGGAGAATATACTTGCTGTGGCCTTCAACTTGACATTTAGATATATTTACGTTTTGTCAATTAACAATGGTAATATCCATTCCTTCGTCGTTACGATATATTGTGGTGAGCTTGAGATAAAAGATACCACAGAGTCCGACACATTTATTTCATACTTGGATATTTTACTTCAAAACGACGTTAATGGCAATCTAACAATCAAACTATATGATAAACGTGATTACTAACTTTTCTATTGTCAACTTCCCTTACTTATGCAGCAATTCACCACCTGCATTCGGAGTGTATATATCTCAGTTGATCTCAGCATGCCCTACGTATGAAGAATATCTAAAAGGAGGTATATTATTGACAAGCAAATTGATGAAACAAGAATATAAGCAGTTTCGTTTAAAATCATCATTTTGTAAGTTCAAGTTCAATTCGTTTATTTTACGGCCTAAAACAATTTCCACGGATTTATATTGATGGTTCAAATAAAATAACTTGAAATTAATTTTTTGTGACGATATTGACATTTAAACTGTGCAATATCAGTCTGTCCCAGAAATCTTCGTTCAGACATCATTCCCATGACCTTCCAAAGCGTTAGTATATCCTTATGAAGACTTATGCAGTCATGTACGCTCGTAGGTACTGAATGGTTAATTAATAAGTTCAATATTGAGTTGAAACAAACAAAACTTACCAACTGTCAATATCCATCATAAATATCGCCGTTGAGCATTTGATAAGGCGATTTTTTTTTGTTTACAGTGGTGCGGTTGATATTGAACGGTTGCATTCAATTAGGAATTGAAAATCAAGAAATACTGTAAACAGGGAAAATTTGCCCCCTTTTATTTTCACCCCTGTCGCCCTACTTACAGGTGGGCGAATTTAAATTGCGTCGAGTTAAAAGAACACAGTATAATTTCTTAAACAAAACTGTGACTGGGCGAATTTTAAACGGGATAGAATTGTTTGTAAGAGTGAAAGAGCGAAAATAACAATGGGCGATAATATTCCTGTACACAAAACTTGTTTACGTTATTAAAACTCGACATTCAATTAAAAAATCAAGATATTGAGCACGAAGAAATGTTTTGTTTGTATATTTTTTTAGTCACTCACTGTTCATTACAGTGTATCGTTAGTTTTTTTTTATGAAATCATTTTTTTTTTAAGCAAAAAAAGTTTTTTCAGCTGTTCTGTATGGTCTTATATATATAAATGGGTTGATCGAATGATGGACAACTCATTTCCAAGAAAGTTTTCCTAAGCACAATTCGTCATTAGTCAAAAACAACTAGCCGTACTTTTAAGACCAACTTAAAATAACCCTTACCCAAACACCAACCCAAACTAAGTCTACTTGGCGATTGAAACTAAATTTCAAACAACAGAATTGCAATCCAATGTCTTCTCGTCCATCCGCGTTGAATTATACCTACCCATTTTATTGTCTATCATTGAATGTTTTGATTGTAACGCATAGGAATGAAATACGATGCATATTTCCTATCTTGTCATTTAATGTTCCGCGGTCTTAATATGCAAGCTGTAGTCTTGATCTTATAAAAGCAAGAATAACCCAACATGTATACAGGGAGATATTCGCCCCGTTTTATTTTCGCCATTACATCATTTGGGCGAATTTAAAATGGGGCGAATTCAAAATATACAATTTATTATCTTAAACAAAACGGTGACTGGGCGAATTTAAAACGTGGCAAAATTGGTTGCAAGTGTAAAGGGCGAAAATAAAACGGAAGGAAAATAACCCTGTGTAACGTATGTGAAACTACATATGCTATGTAATAAGCATGCATATTTACAAAAAATTATAATTCTTAAGGGATGTTTTTCACTTATCTCTAAATGAAAGGTTCACAAATTTCATTGTCTAATATGGAAAATAAAGTTTATTATAAGTGGTGTTGCTATTGGACTTTTAGGAGAAGCACTGACTTCTACAGTTGACTGTTTACTTGGGCATGTAAACCTGTATCATCTACGGAGGAACAGAATTGATATGGATAAGAAAACCTTTCTAGTGTTCATAGTAATGGTGTTATATTTAGGGGCACTTATCCATGTAAGCGAAAGCCTGGATTTGAGGGTAGGATGGTTGTCGTTTTCTTCAAGGACAACTTATCAGTGCTTTGAAATAGCTTGTGATTTTCGTTTAATAAAATGTTGCGCCAAATATTTATTATGAGCTTCCATACACTGTCCTAGTGTGAAAGTAATTCGTCAACCATAAAAGCCAGCGCTTCTTGTAAAAGTCCAATACAAACAGGGTCCAACGAAGATAACATACATGTTTCACGCTAATTCTTGCATAATCAATGTAATCAAATGACAGTTTTTCAAGTTGAATCCTCTACCCAGACAGCCTTGGACATGTTACCAGGCCAGGTGGCTGTGTACGTACGTTCAAGCGTGAAGTGATTTCCTGAATTCACACCTCTGCTTGCGTTGTATAAACAAGGGATTATCAGTAAGCACTGAATAAAAAAAGCAGCTGAGGAATATTGCCCTAAGTGGGCAGATTTTTCAGTTGTTGGTTAGGAAATGAGGGCATGGCGCTTTTAAAAAAGGGACATGGCGCCGAGAAAAGGGAGTATGGCACCGCGCCATGCTAGTTTGCTTTAGATTTAACACTAATGTTTAACTATATACCCAATAATCTAGATAAAACTATTTTCGATTGATTAATCTTTAGTCAGTTCCTTTTTATACATCAAGTTACAACTGATATTTTATTTCTCCAAAAAATATCAACATCAAAACTTTAAAAGTTAAAGGAAATATTCTGTAAACATATCACTAAGACTGATGCTGTCTTCAATTCTTCAATCGACATAGAAGGTCTTTCGCAATTAAAATCTAAAATAAGAACATAAATGCAAAAAGGCAATACTAGTATTTATAGTCCGTATCTAATTATAATACTGATTTCACATCAAAATGAAATCTATGTTAGCGACCATAGGAAATCAATGCCCATTCGCCACCAGCGGTCAATTTCAATTCCCAACGTCGGTTTTTGTTCCTTTGTATGTTAACTGGAGTAAACTTCCACTTGTGAAACACGACCAGCGGCTAGTGATTCCCTCCCCCCAATATTATCATAATCCACGCTTGAAAAGCAGAGGCTCTTTAGTGTCCATTACGCTTTTGGGTACATATCTCTCATCCGCAACTCCTATTTTACCACTGAAAATAATTTAATAAAATGTCCATAGAATCTTTGTCATATAGTGTTATTGTACACCTCATTTTTACTTTATAATCGGGCACAGTCATATTTCGAATTTCCAACATCAAAATATAGTCTATATTTTTTTTCTATACTATTGAGACGTATCAATTTCTTTTTCTTTAAACGGCTCAACTTTTACTACTGAATAAAATTTAATTATACATTCATTTAGTCTTTGCCACAAAGTGCCATTGTATTCCACCGAGAATGTAATTTACTTCTTGATCGGACACATTTTGTGTCTCCAATGGTAAAACCTTGACACTGAATTCGTTCTTTAATAATGATGGACACCCATCTCTTATCTACACCTTCTGCTGTACCATTGAATTCAATGTTACTTTCATATCTTCATAAAGCCACTGTGCACCTTCTATTTAACTTTCTGATCGCACACTTTTTCGGGTTTCCCCTAACGACATGATCTTACATACTTTCTGGAGGAGGTGGTTCTCGTTTGTACACACGTTGATGACGTTACTCTAACAAAAAAACTAAAGTAAAAATAGTTTACTATTATACTATAGTAAATTTAAGTTCCACAGTTTTCACCGTAGTAAATCAAAGTTTCAAAATTTTTACAATAGTAAATCAAAGATTTAGAATTTAAAAATTACTTAAACAACTTATGAATTTTAAATGATTTTTTTGACTTTTAACTTAATTCAGGGGGTTTATCTGGTGTTTGTTGGGGCTGGTTTTCGTTGTTTATCTTAATCTAAATCTTAATCACGCTTTTTAGTTTGCTTGTATATTTTTACAATGCAGATAATTATGTTAGTATAGAAAATATTCTTTTGCTGACCAGATTATATTTTCTTTTTTTTTAAGAACTTTGCGAAAGAAAGGAGCGGTTACATATCTTTATTTTGAGAGGAAACAGAAATTTAAATTTTTATTCTTTACGAATTTAAGGTCAGACGAGACGTTCCTCAAAATCTGTTTTGTATATCTTCGTAATGTATGAAAACTAGTCAAAATTTTAATAATATTATGATTTCTAAACCAGTTTCTAAACGTTTTTAAAAAATCCAAACACTTAAACATTTGAAATTGGAAAATTATTTTTCTTCCCCAAAGGATTATATAAGAAAAACTATCCCTGATATCTTGCAGAAATGCCTGGTAAGGTACCTCAATTTTTTGTGAGTAAACATGTTCAAGTAGCAATACTTCAATGACAAACTCTTAGAAAAATTTATCTATTATTAAGGAACGTCGCGTCTGTCCTTAAAGATAGACAATTAATAATTATTTGGATAATAAAGGAAAACGTTTTCATCGCCAACAAATAGTTATTGTTGTCTTCAAATTATTTTTTTTTTAATTTTGATGATATAGAGCGAAATAATCGATGTCAATCTAAAAACTATATCATGTATTCATTATGTTTAATGTCTCACTTAATTACTTTTATTGATTACTACATGTTCCATTAAAATCTTTAATTAATATTTTATGTCTTTAAGTTGATATTACATGTACTCAAGGACATATCATACGCATAATGAAGTACCCCTGAGGGGATACTGAAAAAATAAGTTATATATATAATAAAGGTAGTAACAATTAGAATTTTGGACCTTAGAACTGATTTTATGTTTAATCATCATGTTGTAAATTACACGATATTTCTTATATCATAATAAAAAGTATAACATTTGTTACATCAATTGCAATTTTTTGTCATTTTACGATAATGTCGTTCTCTGTATAGATTAAAGTAATTACATACTTTATTTTCACTGAAGTGATGTTATATGCTTTTGAGTCGCCCAAATGGCGCAGTGGGTAGAGCGTTTACTTTAGAGTTACTCCTTTCGTCTCGGTTCGAATTCCACTGTGGGACGTGGAGACCGGTCCTCCAGATGAGACCGTATAAACCAAGGTCCCGTGTCGCAGTAGATATTGGCACGGAAATGTTTCCTCCCAGCTCAATGGCCTTGAGTGCCGACTATAGGACAAAATGTGTAGCTCTCCACCGGCAAGTGGTGGCGTCTCCATAGACGTTAAACAATATACAATCAATCTAATGCTTCTGAGAAAAGTTTCGATTTTGGCTGCTGACTCAACCTTATTAAACATTACTAAAATCATAATCATTTATTAAAGACTTTTCTATTTTTTAATAAAATCAAAAGATGAAGTCCTACAGATTTAAGATCTGTCAATTGATATCATGATGATGTATAGTTAAAAGAATGAATCCTCTTAACACGGCAATCTCGCCCCTTTTTAAATGCAGAATTTTACCCTTTTTAGAACATTGTTATCTTATAGCTAAAGTCTTCAAGTATAGTCTGTATAGATACAAATAAAGGATTTTTTTAGGAAAGAAACCTTCAATATAAACATTATGTCGATTAAATAAAGTCGCATATTTTACTGTAAAACTTCGCCATTATGGCTATATATAGGTCATTGTACTGGTATTTGAATGAGAAGGCGGGGCGTCGTTCAAGCGTGCGATTAGTGTGAATACATTAGCGTGAGTTCGAAATGTATTTAGTTTTATGATGAAGTGACACCTAAAATCCCAATTTTTTTGTGCTAGAGACCGACCAAATATGAGCATCCTTTTTTTAATTTGTCAAGCTTAACTTCGTTTTTTTCTGCTTAACACACGATTTCTATTTGAAATGATGTATTAGAAATTCGTCAAATTATTTATATATAAAGAAACACAATGGAATTTGTCAATAGAACGTATAATGCAGATTACACTTTTTTATACTTTAAAACTTTATTTTAAATGTTCACAAGTCTAATGACGGTAGGAAAATTCTTGTTAATGCAAAAATAGACGGTGACTTATTTACAATTATTAACGTTTACGCACCTAACAAAGAATCAGATAGATTAGCCTTCCTAACAACTCTAAACACATATATTTCTTCGTTTTCTGCGCAAGATAGTACAATCATAGTAGGAGGTGATTTCAATTGCAATTTTGATAAAGAAAATGACAAATCCAATAAAAAATTAAGTAAATTGGTAAATAAATTCGACTTAGTCGACGTATGGCTTAATAAGAATCCTAATAATAACGGTTACACCTGGTGTGATGCAAAAAATTGTCCAAGAAGTAGGATTGATTATATTTTTGTAAATAAAGACTTTATAAAAAATGTAAAAAACATAATTGTCAGACGAATTCCTGGTACTCATAATAATAACACTCGATTAAGTGACCACAGATATCTTAAATGTAATTTAAATTTGAATAAATTAGATAGAGGTGCAGGTTACTGGAAATTGAATGTATCTCACCTTGAGAATGATGATTACAAACACGGTATAGAGGAAATATTTAACAACATTGATGAAACGTTAGATCCAATTTTAAAATGGGAAACTTTTAAAATAAGTGTACGTGATTACTCTTTTAAATACGCGAAACAATCCAAACATAATATAAAATATAAAATAAAATTACTTGAGGAAAAAATCGATAAAATTGAATCTTTGCCTAGTCGAGAAATTAATATGAATGAAAAGCGAAAACTAGAGAAAGAACTAGATGCAATGTATGATCAAATTGCTAAAGGAGCTCAAATAAGATCAAAAGCGCAATGGATAAGTGAGGGAGAGCGAAATACCAAATTCTTTCTAGGTCTAGAAAAGAAACATCAAACGAATAATACAATAACTGAATTAAAAAATAATAATAAAACATTTTCAAGTAATAGTGAAATTTTACAAGAAATGTGCCTTTTTTACGAAAACTTATATACAAGCAAATCTTGAAGAAACAATATTTCTTCATATCTACAAGACATTGAATGTACAAAACTTAGTGATCGCGATAGAAAGTTTTGTGACACATTTCCAACATTTGATGAATGCTCTGATGTGGTATACAATTTAAAAAGTAACAAATCTCCCGGATTAGATGGATTACCAGGGGAATTTTATAAATGTTTTTGGAACAAAATTGGACCTCTTTTTTACGATGTGTTATCAACTGTATTTGAAAAAGACGAATTACCATATTTTCAGCGATTGGCACTTCTCACTCTTTTATTTAAAAAGGGAAACAAGAATAATCTTAAAAACTACAGACCATTGAGTTTAACAAATACCGATTACAAGATTATAGCTTTTGTTCTCGCAAAAAAATTACAAAGCGTCATAGATAAATTAATTAGCATGAACAATCAGCATATATCAAAGGTCGTTACATAGGTATAAATGCAAGATTGATTTTAGACATTTATGAATACTGCATGGAAAATGAAAAAGACGGAATATTATTATTTTTAGATTTTGAAAAAGCTTTTGATTCGGTCGAGTGGAATTTTCTTTTTCAAGTTTTAAAAAAATTTAACTTCGGTGATAATTTTCTTCAATGGATCCGAATTCTATATAATAAACCAATATTCAGAATTAAAAACAATGGTTGGATTTCTAAAACATGTAGCATGAATAGAGGTATTAGACAAGGATGCCCTATTTCAGCTCTATTGTATCTATTTGTGGCAGAAATACTG
>PRKT01000360.1:540343-555653 GCA_003671525.1 Saccostrea glomerata | reverse complement strand
AAAAAAAAAAAAAAAAAAAAAAAAAACTTTATTTTTATAGAGATAATAATTAATCCTCCAAAGCTTATAATTAATGCAATAAAGCTTATTGCATTTACGTGAATAATTATTTCATAGCACGTACATATACAAGTTTGCGAAACTTCAATCTGTGTATAAAAAATAAAATCAGAAGACAGTGAAAATTAAACGTCAGTTTAACGTCAATATTATCGCTGCTGGATTTATATAAAAAAGTAAACGCTTTGTTTGACAAATGTACATTTTACAGTTCAGATTGCATTGTTTCAAAAATTCTCGTCCTATAGTGAGATAAACAGTAAACCATTTCAATTTCAAAAAAAAAGAAAAAAAAAGATTACGTCCTTTTTCATTCGATTTTTTGTTACTAATATTTATATTTAAACTTTTAACTGTTGTTAGATTTTGTGCCGATGTAAAAAAAAAAATTATGACATTTGTAGTATCGTCAGAAGAAACTCGGAGTTTCTCTCGATTCAATTACATGTAGGGGTGCATTTTGTTCGTCCAGTGACTTTTCCTCCGATATATGTCTTTTTAACGCCTCATATATTTCAATTTCTTTTCCGTAAGGTTCTTTAATTGAAAGTACGCATTTGCAACAAACGGTTTGTTTTCTAAAAATATGATAAATTGGTATTTTTTTGTTCAAATAAGGATCTATAAAATTAACGAAAAACTGAGAGAAAAAAAAATTATTTTATATCTTCCAAGAGTCAGTGAACGTAACGTTGATGTAATGTACATGTATACTTTGGAACAAAGGCAAATTTATTGTATATATACCCACAGTATTTTTTCTAATTCTGTATTTATGAGATACAAGCAGTGAGTGCTAGCTTTATGCTACAAGTCTCCAATATATATTGATAAATACAGAAAAAAATAAACAAAATCGACGGAAATATCATTTAATAACAAGTAAATTAAAATGTTAACACGTCCTAAATATACCAGTATAAAGAAATTTTATTCCAGGATACTTTTTAAAAATTCTAATTCTACCCATTTGAAAATGATTTGACCATCGAAAGCTAGCATTGATCTGCTCAAAGCATGAAAGTGAATAGAATTGAGTCACGTGTTCGATGCTTTGTTATTCATGAGGTCAAAGGCGGGTTGAAATTTGTAAACAAGGTGCCTTTACTATAGGGACAGGTACCCGTGATTTTGCACATTTTTGGAAAATAACATGTGAGCGCACGACTGTTTCAATTTCTTTCAAGAATTAAAAAGTATAACTCTTTACATTGACCCTATTTACTACAACTTGAAACATTACGGAAGCCCATTTAGGACCTATCAAAAAATATTTTTGAATTCGTTATAACGATATTTTAGAATTCGTTTTAACTAATTAAATTTGTTATAACAGATTTATTAAATTCGTAATAACGAATTTAGTTTGTTATAACAATTCATTGAATTCGTAATAACGAATTAAATTTGTTATAACAGATTCATTGAATTCGTTATAACGAATTTAATCTGTTATTACAGATTTGTTAAATTCGTTACAACGAATTTAATCTGTTATTACAGATTTGTTAAATTCGTTATAACCAAATTTCTTGAATTGGTTATTACGAATTCAATAAATCTGTAATTACAGATTAAATTCGTTACAACGAATTCAATAAATCTGTAAGATCAAATTAAATCCGTTATAATGAATTCAATGAATCTGTTATAACAAATTTAATTCGTTATAGCGAATTCAATGAATCTGTTATAACAAATTAAATTCGTTATAACGAATTCAATGAATCTGTAATAACAAATTAAATTTGTTATATCGAATTCTAAAAATCTGTTATAACAAATTTAATTCGTTATAACGAATTCTAAAAATCGTAATAACGAATTCAAAAATATTTTTGATAGGTCCTAAATGGGCTTCCGTAAAACATCGATGCGCTCATATAAAAAATGGGCTTGCAAAATGGGGGTGTGGCCTAAAGTCTATGAGAAATAGATGTAAACAACGTGTCCCTGCTATATTAATCAGATAAATACCCAATTACAGTGAAAGGAAGTGAAAATTGAAAATGAAATTAATAAACGACAATGTTTGATGGAAAGATTGAGACAAAAATATGTAGAAAATCTTTAAACTTATTTTTGTAAATTATCGGGGGGCCAAATTAGGACGTTTAAACGATTTTTTCTTTATTTATGTCGTTTAGATCTAATATTTCGTATGTTCTATGACCTTGTTAGCAAATACAATTATTATAAAGTCAAAAGCTTTGTTATATTAATTGTTAGATTATTATTTGTACATTGAATTGACGACAGATTTTCCCGTAATTTCCCGATT
Source organism: Saccostrea glomerata (assembly GCA_003671525.1). Taxonomy (NCBI): domain Eukaryota; kingdom Metazoa; phylum Mollusca; class Bivalvia; order Ostreida; family Ostreidae; genus Saccostrea; species Saccostrea glomerata. Next base: position 553,312 of record PRKT01000360.1, on the reverse strand, counting down.
ATTTCTCGTTATTTCCATATTATGTGGCACCTGATTCTACCTTAGATGTTTTTGAGGTCCATCTTTGCTCTGCTCCATTTTTGTTTTGTAAATGGACTTTTGAGCATAAATACTGTTTATGCCCTCCATTTATCTTATGCTAGACAAATGCCTGTATTGTAAAGAATGCGTGAAAACCACGTTACCATTTGGTCCTGCAGCTTTGATAATTTTTACTTCCTTAAAACACTACAAGACATTGTTTGATGAATATTGTCATTTATTAATGACGAAAATAACAATTTATTACAAATAAACTACCTTAACTACTAGGGAGATCCCAGACAAACGTACAGAGACTTATTGAGCTCCTTATATCACAATGGCAGCAATACTGTTTATCTTTTATATCTAAGTAGTAATCGGCTTTTATATAATTAAAACAGTTATAACCAATTTAAGATATTACAGCTAATTACATGTACCTGCACCTAGTTAAACGAATAATGACATCGGGGTACAACAAAAGGAAACTCACATCAAGATGGAACAACTTGGGGGATACCATAATGAGAGTAATACATCATTTCGGAAATGCCTAGGACTTTATATAGGACATTTTAACATTCCTTAGAATTGTGTAATCGGGAATGGACATAAAAACAATGTAGGTGAACCTTTGACTTCCAGTGTATCTTCCAATTCATAGTATGTTCATTAAAGATCAACGTTATGGCATAATTCTCCTCAGTTATTGCCAGATATCCGGATATCGACGTGTTTGTCTCTAAATTATTACACAAATGGTCACCGATATATATCATGTCTCATAACACATATATAAAACGATTTTGTCTTCAATGCTTTTACTGCACACAACAAAGGACATTTATATGTACAGTATATCTAGAGTTGAAGGAACAAATAAATGTCGTGAATGATCTGTTTATTCAGAAAAATTCAATTATATTTTTTTAAACAAACCTGGGCAGTACATGTAACAGATAGGAATTATCTTCAATATCAAACGTTGAAATTCACAGAAGCCAAATTATCTAAATCTAAAAACTTATATAAATACTTTAATAATTAACAAGCCCGCGTGGCGCTGTAGCAAGAGCGTATGCTCTAGATTCGCGAAGTAACGAGTCAATTCTTATGTCTCGGGTTCGAATTCCACTTTTGAACGTGGAGACCTACAGATGAGAAAGTATAAACCGAGGTCCCGTAAAACAATTGCAAAAAACACAATTTCGCCATGATATGTACTGGAATACAAGTTATTTAAAAAAGAACGACCCCAAAGCAATGAATTAGATATTTTTTATGTACTTTACGAGAACAAAATTCACCATTCAAACATATAAATTGAATTTCAACAATGAAAATGCACAATCAATATAGGAAAGCAGCACTCTTCACAAACTTAAATTTATTTAGCATACCAGTTGTAAATGGTGCTAAATTAAAATGAAAGGTTAAGGAAATAACCAATTATGAAGAATGAAAATTAAAGAGTGTAAATTTAAACACTGAATTATTATTTTTGGATGTCATCGGTCCTAAAGCTCACCGCATGCAGTATTCAATTTGCCGCCACGGGCAGGTGTATTATAGCACAGACAACATCCATAAAATGAATTCAATGTCTGAATAACATGGTGAAATTTAATATTTAAATCTCTTACACTGGATATAAAAATACATAAAAATGTATGATGTTTAAGAACAAGGTACAGTTTCAATACGAGTGCGGCCCTGTATTTTTCTAAAATCTAAAAGTGATTTAAGAAATAAAAAGTAATGCTTCTAGATCTGCATCGATGAAATTCCAGATGGTGAGAGCATATAATACTTTGCTTTTTTCTCAAATGACTTCCTAAATACAACTTGTGACGTTATGAACATGTGGATTTTCCCAAATTTTCTTAAAATGTTGCAGAAGACATCAATTTTCGGTGGCATTTTTTAGGTAATTAAGAGTACATTCATCGCCGAAAAAAGATTTTGAGATTTGTGATTTTTCAAAATATTCACTCCATATTTCCAAAAATTGAAGTGGGCAACGACTGTGAACATTATTTTCTCAAGGAAATCGCAGAATAAGTCACTTTTATTCTGCTTAAGGATGACGTTTACTCAGGTTTCAGAAATCAGAGACGAAATTTTATCAAGTATAATATATCAAATCAAAAATTGTTCTAAATGGATAAAATAACCAAGTTTTAACTCAGAATCTATTCAAAAATTTTATATGTAAGTATTTGAAGAAAAAATACAGGAACAAAACTCAATGTATGGCTATGCAGAGGAAATTCGGACTAAATTTTTGATTTTTCATATTTGTCAAAATTTTTTGCAATATTAATCACAAAGTAAAGGTTACATGTATTTTAGGACATCATTTTGCAAATTTTATACGTGTTTAAGCTCATAGACTATTTCAAATAAATGAATGCTATGAAATAACGTCATTCAAAAACGTGTACATAAACCACTTCAGTCAACATATCTCAATAATTTGATCATTGATCCCATATAATATTAATATCATGAGAATAAGGGTAACAAAAGTAACCTGAGGCAATAAATAATTTAGAGTTCTTATCAGTCAGTTTTTTTGCAATATTTGATCAAAAATAGGGAAAAAATATAAATATGACAGAGGAAATTCGGACTGTAATAATTATCACGTTTATGGCCCGAACTCTACTCTTTTTTTATATGGAGCAACTAAGTTCCATGACTATAACATTTCATTATTTAAAGAGTTTTGTTGCTTGTAATATTTTGTGAGTGAAGAAAAAAATGGTCATAGTGTGAAAAATTGAGGTATTTCCCGAGAAATATTCAGGGGGCCCTATCATGAAAACGAGGTCATTGACCTACTTATTTGAAATTGAAATTTAACACAGGAATCATAGGTGTATACTGTGCAATAGGTGGTTTTTCGTTCTTATCAGTGGAATTTTTAGTCTTCTGAGTAAAGGAATACCTTAAAGCTTACATATTTACAAAATCAATGACGTCATATTTCCAGAATGGATCTTTGCCATGCCCCTTTTTCTGATTTATCACATGCATCTACTCAGCTCATATTAAGCTTTTTTCATAAATTTTTTAACTAAAAAAAATGTTAGGGCTCTATAAAGCCCAAAACGTACCTTCTTAATTATTATCATCAACACCATTTTCAAATGCACAGCATTTGAACTGTTTATCACTGCATAATAAATCGTCAGTTTTCTTTTCCTAACAATACAGCTGGTAAAACGTGATCCCAAGTTTTAAGCATATGACAAATATGATCAGCCACAGATCAACAAAAGAAATAAATGTAATTGTCGCACGGAAAAAGTTACCAATTGTCTTGATACCAGCTATTATATTCTCCACAGCATCCCAGTCAAAATATGCTGTCGTTGTGAAAATGTTATAAGCAATGGCTAAGAAGAGACTTTTAAAGACAAAGAATTACAAACATAGATATCATATGAACAACAGAAGAGGATGGTTGTTGTTCCTAGGTATACACCCACAATCCTAAATAACATCCCAAAAGTTTCATAATCGATGTCGTCTTCAGTTGCAGTCAGAAAACCGTATTCTATAGCATCCAACGCAAATCCAATATAACAGCGCAGAAGAAATCTGGCAGTTCTTGTTAAGTTCTTTTCCAAGCATGCAGGCAGCATTGTAATATCACACACAACAAAATCACCTTCAAAATTTAAATCACACATGTTTATGATTTTTGTAAAATTGATTTTAAAAAATTATTTTCACCCAAACTGTAATATAGGATTACCTAATTTTATAAACACATAAAGATTAATTTTAGTATCAGGATTTAGTTCCATTTTGATTTAAGAATGGACTACTTTCATTTAAAAAAAACTTCCTTTTTTCCCTTTCGGTATTTAATTTAGTTGTATATGCAATGAAAAACTTGACAAAATCAATATTATTTATGAGGCGTATCTGGCTTTTGTACCGATGAGATAGATAGAACGAAATGGCTTTTGTGCATTTAAAGCCTTTTTAAAAGGGAACACATAGTATCTTGATTGTGTGAAGAGAATGTTCCAACTATTAGGAGGAGTTATGCTGCATGAAAAGATGTTGGTCCTAAACATCTTTGCTTTTGGAATTTAGTGACAAGAATAATATCTAAACTGCACATTAGTGCATGAAATAAAAAGAGAAGATATCGAACAATTTTAGTTGTAAAGAACCTAACGAAGTGTGAATGTACCTGCTCGCATGGTCTAAATTCTTTTCGTTTTCATGCTATTGATCATCCATCATATTAGGAGATTGTGAAAACATTTTTATACACTCTGTAGCCCAATGACCCATTTAAATATTTCTTCACTAAGATATCAACAGTAGTGAAGGAGAAAAGTGGCAATAGAAAGAACAACGCAAAAACTTAAAGACTACTGTGCAACAATATATTCGAGAAGTGGTGTCCAAAGAAATTTTGTAAAATTTGAAATCACAGGATTTTATAAATATCAACAGCTTAAAATCTCACAACTCGTAAACTTTATTTACAACCGTTCACCATGATTGCATTGTATGATAAATTTAAGGCCAGGTTTTTTGATATCATTGACACCTGCTTTTTCAATAAAAGGGAACTCGAAAATTTACTTACCTTGACATTGGTCATTTGCAAAATTATTTTAAAAAATTATTTTTTTTAAACATTCTGATTGTACACACATGCTCTCTGAAGTTGACATAAAAAGAGTGCTTGAGTGTTTGGTTGACTTTTTCTATGTGCTTTTTGGAGATTATGTCTCCAACACTCTATTGAAATCCCCATGGGTACCGATTACGCCCCATTAAAGAAGATATATTTTGTATTCATACAAAGCAGAACTTGTCCAAAAGGTTATGCAGTGGAGCCTCATTTATCCGGATGCTTTGGTCTTAGTCAATTTGTCCGGATGTGTGAAGCGTCCGGATATCTGAATTACCAGTTAAACAAGAACAAATAACAATAAAAAATGCTGTTTCAAAGAAAAGTCGTCCGGATACTGAAGCATCCGGATATCTGGCGTCTGGATATCTGAGGGTCAACTGTATTATATAAGAAGATTATTTTCGTAGTTTTCATTGGCTGAAAGTAGGACACGTGATATTCCTCCTTTTCTGATCCCGCCTCTGATGTTTTGGTGGTCCATGTATGCATACTGTGTGATGTATTTTTGAGCTTTAACATTGTTCGTTGTATCCATATATTTCATTGATGTTCTTTTTTAACATAGCCAGTTTTCAGAAAAGCAAGAAAGAGGGAGAAAGATAAAAAAGAATTTCCTCCCAGAAACAACTAAACGCAGCAGTTATTCTGGTTAATGATTTTATCAAACTTAACTAGATTTTCATATTATTTTTGCAGTTATGAAATGTATGAAGATAACTAACATAATATAAATTTATGAAACACATATCATGACGTTTGGCGAAGGGCATCTGTATGTCTTTTAATGTGACATACCTGTGTACGTGTATACATCAATCGATAAGTGATTTTCTGCAATTACTTTGTTTTATCACTTTTTAATAGATTTTCCTAAAACAAAAAAAAACAAAAATAAGTTCCCAAGAAAGTACAATGATAATTAACTAGACTTTCGGTTTTTATCTATAACTGCAAATACATACATGCATTTACAAATGTGTTATAAAAGAAATATTTAACGCAAAAATTCTGTTTATCGCGAGTTTTCCAAAGCCTATTTCGATGCTTATCTTACATCCTGAAAAAGCCTTATATGGCATAAAGCAATTAAGCAAACCGTTTTTTCAAGTTTATTTCACCATGTAGATATTGTTTTAGTGAAAATATTTCATAATTTCAAATTATAACACTCTTCTAAGTATTAAAACCGTGATAATAATTTCAGAAGTACGCCATTTCACATATGAATGTGTTGTTTCGGTGACAACTTGTATCATCCCAGAATCCATTTCGACAAATACGGACACAGTGTGCTATGTTAAGGTTATCAGGCTGTCTGGCATACCAGTTGGAATACGATATATTTGCATGGCGGGTCCAAGTAAACATTCCTTCACTCTCCATATCTGTGGCCCCGATCCAGTACTCACAGCAGTCCCACCAGTTTGAGCAGTCAGCTATAAAACATACAAATAAGATTTTTTAAGTTTAATTATTAATTACTCAGAAGCATAAACATACTGTATAACGTCTTTTCTTGGCAGGTGCAAAATTTGGCTTTTTGCCTGTTCAAAGATTTACTAATACATTTGGCGTAATTTATTTTAGCGGACATAGGGTTTCAGCTCATTGCAGATGGACACTAAGAAGAATTCTGAATATTTAAGCGATTCAAATATTAGCGGGCTAAGATCAAAACGCCGAAATAAGCCAAAATTAGCATCCCTTTTAAAATACACGCTATATGGTAATTATATTTTTAAAAAAGTACACGTAATCGTACCAGCATCCCAAAGAGGGAGAAATGTTTCCATAGCCCATGTATTTTCCTCGCCAGAATCTATTTCTATTAGGTAAGCTCCATTGATCTCACATTGAACCTGCATTGTAATTAACATGTTAAAGTACACGGAAAAAGATAAAAAAAAAAACAATTTAAATTTTTCTCAATATTTAGTTAAGTCTAAAAGTAAATTCTCAAAAGCTTTAGAGTACGTTATTGTCAGTCTGGGTAATTCAAGTGTTATTTTAGAATATAAAAAAATTCAAACCTTGGCTTGAATCCAGGATACTGTGGTTTTGTTGAGGAAATAACAATGGTTTTGAAAGGGAACCCAGTCTGTAGGACAAGCTGAAAGTACAACAAAAAATCTATTATAACCTGATATTTAATTTCCTTAACTCAATTTCCTATATCTCTGACAATTATTCATATCTTCACTGATTCTCCTAACTATATATCCTCATCATTGACAGCTGCATATTAAAAAAAATAGAACTCGTCAATTTACTTGACTTATGATTGGTCATTTTCAAGATTATTTTTCTTTAAAAATGCATTCAGATTGTACATACAAGTACTCTGAAGTGGAAATACGGGTACTAATTGCGTCTCGTTATTAGCAGGCATATTTTTGTATTAATATGATGCAGAATTTGTTCAAAATATTATACTTGAAAAGAAGAAAATTTCTGCCCTTAATTCCTGATAAAACGAGGACGTATTTTCAATTAATTTCCTTTATTATGTCAACACGATATATTCCGGTTTTGAACATTCCGGTATTTTATCGACAACATGTCAAAGGGATTGGAAACAAGTTCCAGAAACTTAGATATTCCTCTCCCATACATAAAATATCAAAAGCCATACAATATTTACAAAGATTTACAATTTTACAATAATATACATGAATGTAGAAGAACAAAAACAATAGCTATTAATGCCAAAAAAAAAAATTAATATTCGGTTGATTATATTGACGACAATAACAATATTAAAATAGTTTCATAAGAGGAAGTAAATACAGATACAATGTAGTTGTTTATTGAAACGACCAGTATCTTGAATACATTTTTGAACAATCCTAAATATTGTAAGCTTTGATTAAAGATACCACACGGTCTGACACATCTGATTATTAGTTACATGTAGATCCAAGAATTAAACGTAAATGGTAATCTAACAGCAAAGCTTTAAGATAAACATGGTAACTAACTTTTCAATTCCTTTCAACTTTAAAATTCCTTTACGTATGTAGCAAAAAGTTTCATCACCTGCAGAGGGGGTTTATGTCGATAATCAAGAGCATAGACTATATGAGCAATTTCTAAAACGAGATCAGATATTGAAAAACAATTTGCCGTCCTTTAAAAAAGGACTGCAATACGTAGACCATATGCATGTGTTTCTAAACGAAATTCAAGTAGAGAAAATTTCTAGGAGTAGTGAATATTCATGTACATATAGGTTTGTTCACATTTCTACAATGACCTGCCTTCTTTGACTAAGTGTACTTCCATACAAAAATTGTTCAATTCTATCTCTGTTTAGCTATAGTTTTGTCATTTTAAAAAATCGGGTATTTTGATACATGTAACCCATAACGGCTGGGACTTCACATATGCGAGATGGATTAATACGGAAGACATCTATCATTGAAAAAAGGTCTGATGGTACACGTGTACCACAGCCTTGTAGTAAGTAGATTTATTTTTCGGAGCCTTCCTCCCAAAAAAGACAACCTTTGCTATAGGTCTTTATAGAGCTGGGTTTTTGCGATTTTGCTATCTTTGATGCTCAAAACTAATACCTGTGAAGATTTGTTCTATCTTTTAAAAGCAAGAACTAGTCGCTGAATAAAGTTTTTACTTAACATTGTTATGTTATCTATATACTGCAAGTTTTGCCTACTTTTTAAAATGTTTATGCCATAGAATAATTGCTAAGTTGTATTAAAAGTATATGTATAAGAGAGACATTAGGACCTGCCAATGAATAAATAAATACGATATGAAAATTTAAAAGGGAGAGTAGGCAATGAATGGCATATTCTAGGCAAAATAAGGCGAATTATTCAAACTTAAGGGCAAGTTGTCTTAGGGGCAAAATATCTAGCATTCCCGCGCATGCTCAGCCTGACATTTGTTCAAAGTGTCCGGTTAGACCTCGCTTATATATTTTCTGCGTGTATCTCAGGGTCCACGCAACAAGGTGATCAAATCAGAATACGAGCAGTCCATTAATTCATCATTTCATAAGTTCTATTGTCCATTCATTGACATTGTCAGCAAAAAAAATTCTATCATCGTCAAATGCTGACTGACAATTTTCATACTAATTGTTTAATGATGACGCGGGCCACTTTTTCACAATGAATCGTAGACTGAAATCCCCATTTACTTGGACTTAGTAGCTTAAACTTGTAGTAGTAGTAGTAGTAGTAGTAGTAGTAGTAGTAGTATTTTTTTTCCTGAATGAATTAAATAAAAGGAATCTTTTTCTCTTTCTTTATGCACAAAGCATGCACGCATCCTAAATCAGTGAAGGTGGTAACAGGTACCATGGTGGAGAAAGACTCCCCTTAAAAAACTATAGGTTAAAAAATTACAAATGCAAAAAAAAATACCATCATTTTGAATCCAGAATTCCCATCCGCCATCGATTCGACTCCTGTCCACCAGTCCTTCATGTGGGTGACAGTTCATAAGTTTACAAGAAAAAAGGTCCTCATTGTATAAAATTGCTCTGCACGAATAATGGTGCATTGTACACTGTAAAGCACACCATGATCGACTGATGTTTTTAAACATGCCAATGTAATAAAGTGAATGTAACGGAAGAACGTTATCAAGCGAATCATCTCTTGTCATTGTCTTTTCAAACAATCTTACAATAGAAAAAGTTGACGAAAGACACAAGAAAAAGATTATAACCACATTAGTTTTTCGCAACATTTTTTAAAATAAATTTCACAAAGTTCACAAAACACTTGCGAATACTGGAAGGGCTATCCTTCAAAGTTCAACATTACACGTCAACAGGATAGGCAGCAAAAGTAACTCAAATAATCTTTCAAAACCTGGATTCAACTGTATTTTTAAGTCGAAGTATTTTATGGAAAAATCGTATTTTAAAAAAAGATGGTCGATAGCTATTAATATTCATATGGGGGATTAAATTTCCAAATAAAATTGTCCGAGCTATCTCGTGCATGAATGTTGATTAGCTTTTTCCATCACTTAAAATAATTTAATTTCCGAGTTCATCTATTTCTTTCCATGAAAAAAATAAATCAATGAGTATCACTTTGGTATCAGAAGAATGGTTCAGTGTGTTATTAATATTTGTGGATGTATGATAAAAAATGTGTAGAAGTATATAATTATATTTTTCTTTCATGAATATCATGATTTATTATTAATTCATACATGTATTAATTTTGATACACAAATCTGAATTTTATGATTTAAAGTAATTTTTGAAAGACTTTTGTAAAACAGATTTTTCTTTCTTTCATCTGTAATTTTCGCATTGGCTATTAAAAATTTAAACTTTTATTAAGAAATAAAAGTCGACGTTATTGTGAATGTTGAAGAATATCGATCGAGATCGAAAAAAGTGGTTTGAAATATAAAAGCAGAGGACTTTGAGCGGATTTGAAAATTGTGTGTTTTACATTAATCGCCGAAATAATAAAACTTCTATAAAAGATATAATTTTATATCTAGAAAAATAATCTTTTCTGTAGTTTTGAAATAGATTCAAAATTCAAAAGGAAGCAATAAAAAATATATATTTTGAATCTCAGAATTTTGTATTTCATCATAATCTCGATCTCCCTTCGCAAGATTTCATATAAAAAGCGGTAATCCAATCAGACGAGAATTGCTGACGGAAGATAACAATTTTACTTTTACAAAATTATAAAAGAAACGCAAGAAGCAGTATAATCTACAGATGTTTGATTTTTTTATCTTATGATTTTCAAAAGCGAATAAAGTAAGACTAAACTCATTTTTCAGAACATCAGATATTTGATAAAAATGTTAAATGTTTATCTGTTTACTTTACTAAGTAAAATATGACTGTAAAAACACCCCCTCCCAGCCATTCAAGTAAAACATGCAAGACTGCCCTAAATAACAATTGCAGCTTAATTTCTACGAAACTATAGGATCATTAATATCGAGATCTGAGCGACGGAATTATTCTTTGGAATTTTTAAATGCTCGAGCTCGTTGTTTAGATGATTAGGTTGAATATTCTCTAATTTCGAGCAATGTAGACACCCTTGGACTTCCGGAAAAACGACTGTCCTTAATGCATATGGTACGTAAGACCCTGTTGAGGCGTAATGTAGTGAAATTCCGCATCAGCAACTCTCCATCACCTTTACATTGAGATTTTCCGGTTAGAGCAATGGAAATGCGTACATATGCCATTTTCAAGTAGCCTTACCATCGTTACGGGAAACGGAAGAAGAGTTTATTTTTTAAAATATTGCTGTTTTATTTATGATGTACAGTAATAAAAAAAAAACCCTTAAAACTCCATAATATTGCCGAATGTTTTGTTAAACATGCAATTTTTGATTTCTGTTAATCAAACTCAAACATCACTTCCGGTTATTGTATGGAAATCGTTCAACCGTTAATTTACCGATGTTTACCAAATTAAAGATATACATTATTTTAAAATACAAAATTCTTTACTTTACATAATTTTTTCCGCATAATGTAGGGTGTTGCATTTCTTTTGTGGTTTAGTATAAAATTTAGTTCCAATTTTTGATAGTTAATTGTCATAATTCACAAAAGCTTCAGAGAACACTTATAAATCCGACCTCTCCCCTGAAATTATCCATGCACAAGAAATCATTTTGTAATGAAATCTTTTTGCGATTCATAATAAGAATTACACTAAATGTTAATCGAGCTGAAAAAGGAAAGTTCCATTCATTTTGATAGACATAAAAAGTGAACAGGAATTTGGTCTTAATGATGAACTTAAACTTAGTATTGACCTTTTTAAAACTATACAATTTCACTACATCCAAATTTAAATGATTTTCCCATGAGAGTAATAAATTGACTTCCCTAGAACCGATTCCATTTCTTTATTTCGATTTCATTATTAAAGCAAATGTATTTGTACAACACTGATGCTCTTGAATGGCAAATCACAGCGAAGATGTAAGTTTCTAAAATGCAAGTCAGGAAGATGACCAGTAAGAAAAAGAAGCCCTAGTATAAACATTTCAAACATATTACTAAAGGCTAATTTTTTTTTTGAAAAGTAGGTAAAAGAACAAAGTACGGTATTAGCAGTAATTCGCCGAAAATAAAACGATATTTTAATCTTCTTTGTACAATTTTTTGATGTTATGCTTTGAAGTAAAGAAGATGCGAGCTAAATTCTACAGGCACAAAAATGACGTAATTTTTAACTATGACGTCACTAATGCGCGCTAAACATGGAATGGTCGTGTAAAATCGTTAAATTATATTGAGAAATGAGTAATCTTTGCTGAAATTATACCCTTTCACATGCAACAACCACTTTTATACTCCGTATATAAGTTCATCAATACATATCGCAGTTACACTATTAAAATAGTGTTGGTTGTCACCTGTGATCAATATGAATTTTGCAAAAGTTAACATACGGAAAAAATATATTTTACCGACACAATTTTCCTGATATCGATATTAATGACGCATAATTGACACAGAATGAGATTTTCTGATTTTAAGTAGCATCACAGGATATCGTAAACTATTAATACCTATGAATATGAATAAAATATTTTGAAAACAAAGAATAAATGGTACCTAAAGATGCCGCTTGTACTTATGCTGTTTGTACATCATCTGCACAAGTGTATAGACTATAGTGTCCGTTGGTTGTACATGTAGTGTTGAACAACAGTACTAAAATATCCTAGACCTCAATTCATTCCACAAAAATAGCACAATAATATATTTCTTCAATTTATCAAAAGATTAATTTTTAAAAAAATCGGAAAAACCTCAGTTTAATAATATTTTCTATGAGTCTTCCTCAATTTACATGTGTGTGTAGTCTTACTATAGTCATAGTGTGACCTCCGAACAATAATATGACAACCATAAAAAATACAATAAAATGTAAATGCATCGAATACGATAACCTTTTAATGTAACATTAAAAGTATGGTCCAACATTAAATATGTTTTAAAGCCTTTATTGTGAAAAATAAATATTATAATATTCATAATAATAATAAATCTGCAGTAGTTCATAGCAGTTCAACAAAACAATACAAGTAAAAAAGTTGCCGAATACTATATAGATAGTATGCACATTACTAGTCCGAAATAGCTCATACAAATACAAATGTTTTTTTTATTACAGGTAATTATTATTATTATTTTTTGGCACATATTTCATGCAGCAGCATCCAAAGTTATAGCTTACATGTTTACACAATTAAATTTATATTTTGAAGCCAGTGGTAAATCGGGAAGGGGGGGGGGGG
>PRKT01000360.1:506608-538219 GCA_003671525.1 Saccostrea glomerata | reverse complement strand
GGGGGGGGGGGGGGGGGGGGGGGGGGGGGTCATGGGCCATGCAATTTATGAAAGGTCTGTGCTTCCCGGGAAGGGGATTGCAGATAGTTGGTGTTGGCTGCTAGAAAGTGGGAATTCTCAAAGAAAATCCATGAGCGATTATACATGTACGTATCCGACAAAATTGTCAAAAAGTATTGAATATGTAAACTTACGAGGGTTGTCTCAGAAAACGCGAACATTTTCAATATCTTTAGTTTAACTTTGATTATAAATTTTAAAAAAATTGGCATAAATCATTATCAAGTAGTCAGCTAAATAGTAAATCAATAATAGTTTCCGAACAGGTTTTATAACTTTTTTTAAAGCGAATTGAAAGAATACCTGCTGTCATTATATTCAGTCTGAACCGAAAGTTCGATTTACATGTATGCCCCCCAATCCAACCCCCCCTTCCAAAAAAAATTCACATTTACTGATAATTCATTTTCAGTCTTATTAGATATTAGATTTTTACAGTCCTATTAAAACCAAAATATATTGTAAGGCATTTATAAATGTATGAACTCATTCAACTCATAATGGAGGGAAGGGGGGCATTTAAATTTCAAGTGTTCCTCTGTCACCAAGCAGGGTATAAATGAATATATCACAGAAAACAATCAGTTTTCATGTACTCATTATATAGTTAAAAGTTAACTAGGTTGATACTTTTTTAAAATCAAGATCGAATTTTCTCGCATTCTTCTTTATATGTTTTAACATCTTTATTAGTAAAAATTGACCAATAGAAGGAGGAATTCTCCTGTATATACGTACATTAAATAATCATAGTCTTCCACGCTATTGTTCCAATAGATATAAATATTAATATTCTTGACATTCGATTTTTTTTTCAACTGTTTGTGCACCTTACTTACCATATTTTTGAGAATTGAACTTTTTTGGTACTAAGGACAGCCCGAGACACTCGAATTTTTCCATGCATCAGTACATAATTTTCACTAGATTTTTCTCAATTAATTTAACAGAAATAGCTGATATTATTTTTATTGAAACCTGCAATAAAATGAAAGTAAATATCCACGAGAAAAGTATTATTGAATCAACAACTTAATTTCTTCGATTATAATGAAAACTGTGTCCTAGCGAATAAGTTGAAATTTTCAGATTACGCTTATTGTACACGTTAAATGTATGACGTCGCGTCAAGAATTCTTCGTAAAATCTCGACGTTCTGCTATAAAAGGTACTGTATTGAGCGTTATTTTTCCAATACATACATTTGAGTCAGGTGTATAAATTATATATCATTTGATTCTAAAAATTCTAAGCTTTTTAAAATGTTTTGAACCGAGTAGGTCTGACAAGCGGCATTTTTTGGCCAATACCGTACTTTGTTCTTAATGAAACTCAATGGTCAATGCCCTTAAAATTAGCTGTGAAAGGTAATTTGTTTTATTGACATTTCAGCTGATGTTGTCTATCTTCACATTTTCGCAATGGTAGCTGTTAAGTTTTCCGCTCGGCGATCAGAGTTTTGTCGTCGTTCACGGAGATTAAAGAAACAAAAGCAAAACATGCTATATTTGGTTATGAAGATACATTATCATAGTTAACAGTGGTAATAAAAACTGCAGTGCATCTCCTTTAAAAGTGTAAATGAGGAATTCGGATGGTGATACTCTTTCATGGATATTGTGTTATTATTATACGATGGGTAAAACATTATTTCCGAAATAAATTCCTGCAGCTGCACCATTGCCTTATTTCCTGTTTCATTTCGATTGATATATAAATAATTAACTGAAATTTTTTTTTAATAATATTTATTGTACATGTAGTTTCCAGATTTAAAATTAAGCAGGAAGTTAAAATGCATGCTTAACGCTACATATTAAGATTTCGCGATCATTTGCAGCTGGAGTGCTTCTAAATATATTCCCTTAAAAATATCTATCATACAAGCAACAAAGATGCACACTATGTTTAAAGCATTTTTCCGAAACATTATGTTACTATTGCAACTTTTACGTATGTCTTCAACTGAAATTGTATTTTTGAAGAACATTTCAGGTACGTACCTTCATTGGAAAATATTTCTCTCCCTCTCTCTCTCTCTCTCTCTCTCTCTTCAAAAATCAAAAAAGTAGATAGAAATTTCAAGGTGATCTATTCTTCATAAATTAATTTTTATTATTTTAGGTTGTAGTGTAGGATATTTTGGACCCGAATGTGAATTACCCTGTCGATACCCAAACTATGGAGATGGTTGCCAGTCAGCGTGTTTATGTGTTCAGCAACTTTGTGATCACATAAATGGATGCAAAGGTATAGAAATATCTATATTGTATACATGTAGCGTATCTAAGAATTCGGAGTATAAAATAAGTGTACAACTAAATCAATACTTTAAATCTTGTTTCACATTGTCAATTCAATCGATTCCAAATCTGATAGACACTGTTGAAAATAGATTTTATCGTAAAATAGGAAATTTAAAAAAATTGGCTCTGCAAGGAAATTTTGCGATTATTTTGCTTGTTTAAAATGATGGTAAGATAAAGAATTTTGTTTAAGGTTTCAAATTATAAATAGTAAGTATAGCCTTTATTGCATTTTCCAATGATGTTCCATACGTTGCCTTTTTTTCTAGAGTGTCCAACCGGCTTCGTAGGTGAGTCATGTCAACAAAATTGCTCATATCCACATTATGGTGAAAATTGCCAGTCAGAATGTAAATGCATAGAAGAACAGTGTGATTTTGTTACTGGTTGTGAAGGTGAGGGAAACAAAATGTTTTACAATGAAGGTTAAGGTTCCCCAATAAGATGTTATGTATTAAAGGTATTCTGAGTGATGTGCAGGTGGTACCAAATACCAATGACGTTTTGTGCTTCATGAGAACTATTGGAAAACTCTTACATAAATTTTCCTTTATCAAGATAATTGTAGAAATTTAGAGAAACACAAGATTAAACAAAAGATAAGAAGTATAAGTCTGTTATTAGAATTCCATATGTTCTATATTCCGTTTGCAACACTTCATAAAAAGCGCGAACCCAATCAGGAGATTAATTTTACCAGAAGGTTGCACTGTTTCAAAGTATACTGTATGCGTGTATTACTATTTCTTAATGCTAAAAAACTAGTTTTTAGGCGATATTTTAAATCAATGAATTCTCGTTGAAAGAATTTATTGGGTTTTTTTCAGGTAGGGAAGACAACTGCACGTCTACGGGAAGTTACAGAAATTCAAACGCACTCCTTTCTATCATTATTTCTCTGAGTTTTATAGCACTCATTCAGTTTATTTTTTATCTGTATTTTTCAATCTTCTACAAACCTCGGTTGTTGTACATCACAAGGTTTTGATGTAAAAAGATGCATATTACATGTAATTAACTTAATATTTTTGTTTAAAGACATATGATAAAAAAATTTTGTCGCGACTCGTGTCATGTTTCAATGAGTAAAATGAACAAGTTTAACCCCCTAGTTTTTCACTTTTCATTAAAATTTTCACAAAAATGAAATTTGAATTTGAAAAATATTTGTATGGCTAACATGTAGTAAGGATGGTTGCAGAAAGGTAGAATTTTGAACATCATAATCTTTAAAATTTCTTAATATTTTGGAAAACTACCGTTCTTATGAAGTTCTTATACGTTTCTCACGTTCTGTCAAGTCTTTCTACGTATGAAACATGGACGCCGGGAAACTATGGACCACGTTTGTACCAGAGAAGGTCTCCTAACGAGAAACAATCATTGTATCATGACCCTTCGAAGATAAAAGATCATGAATTCCCAAAAAGAAGATTTTATTTTCGCGTGTTTGCTGGGTGCATACCTAAAATCACTTTTTCGTCGAAATGAAGAGAACCAGCAGTAGTTACAGAGAGGGAAGGCAGGAGTTCAGCAACTAGGAATGAGACGAATAAGACGGATGAGAAGGCGGAGATCCATATAGGTTTGCAGTGCCCGGCTTTTTTATGCTTCCTCTCAAACCGCGTGCGCCGTGTCAGACCGTAGTAGAACGCAACGCACCGGGACCATAAACTGTAACATGCCGGGACGAACCGCGATTGAACGCGAGGAAACGGCTACCATACACCCTAGTTTGCCGTGAGGACCGTGATGAAACGTGGCAGAACGTGATAAAACGGACAACAACCGTGAACTAGCTGTAACAGAACGCGGACTAAACTCCGCAAAACGTCTCAAAACGTGAATGGACCGTGAGATGAATGGAAATATACATTCTCACGTTCCACTGCGGACTGCCTCCAAGTTCTGTTACGGTCTATTACGTGCTGTCGCGTTTTGTTGCGTTTATTCCGTTTTACTACGACCTACTAAGTTTCACATCTGCAACGTGGCCGCCGTGGCAAATTTTTTGACAGTTTAAAAATCTAGCACGGCATCCACGGCAATCGCGATGAGTTACGTTTGCCCATCCGGTTGCCCCAAGTTTTCTCACGCCCGTCCATTTTTTTCCACGGTTGCCTGAAATGTGATTGCCGTGGCTGCCGGGAACATAGTGCAAACGTAACATAACTTAACCCTTTATTCTTGTGTCGATTGATTGATTGATTGTATAATGTTTAACATCCCTCTCGAGAATTTTTCACTCATATGGAGACGCTATTCGTGTGTCGAAGAATCTCAATAATATTTTTCTTTCTAATAAATAGACAATTTCAAACTATGAGAGGGACAGAGTACAAGGTCGGTGCAACTTTGATGAACAAAACTTTGCAAATAATTCATGAATGTCGATTGTACGACTGATGGCTATGACTACTCTTGCATTTCTGTGTTATTTAAAACTTCCTTTACACTAATATCAGAACACTCTTAACTATTTATTTCAAATCCACTTCTGGCATTCACATCATTTCCATATGTGAAGCTCGTTTTTCGATGCTTAATCCAGTGATATGCTATTGTCTACGGAAAGGTGTTCTCAAAGATGGGCTATAAATATGACCGTTAATCTTTTCTAGATTTTATTCCTATTTCCATATTCACAGTTTACATTGCTAATACATGTAGATACATGTAGATGACTGTTCGTGATCGACTTGTTTGTAGAGAAGCGGCTGGTCCCTATCGTTCAAATCTTTGTTGAAGTATTCTTTTTAGGTGGAACCTTGGTTTCAGCAATGTACTTAGGCCCACAACAGGTGCTCATGATTTCTATGTTGATAGAATTTTAATTTTATTTTTAAAATGTATACATATATTTTACCAAGGAAATGATTTATACCAGGAATAGATAATGTTTTCGTTTTATAAATAAAATAATAACTTTCTGTAAGTGAAACTTGAAAAAAAAATATTGAGATTCAATGGACACGGACATGATGAAAATATTATTATAATAATATTATTATTATCACAATATAATATTATTGAAAAAAGATTTAGTGTAAATTAGCTTTCGAAAATCCTCAAGATATCACTTGTTCAAAAACATTGTTATTGTTTGATTTTATGTAACATATAACTGTAACGTTTGTTTCCAACAGCAAGTTATTCTATCGGAAAATTTATAACTATAGACTATTTACATGTATATAAAATGACAATGGTTTTTTATAATAAATAATGCTAAAATTTCCATATCTAACCAGTAAGCTGTCTTCTTTGACATAAAATATATAAATTAGTTAAAGTATCCTTCTTGACATAATAGATCTTGATGAATGTTTTGTGTAGAAGAAAGCTTTATAAGCTTTGTCCAGATTTAAGTAATCAGTTAGTTACTACGCATATAATTCACGAAATTCTCTATTTTCATTTGTGCCTCCAATAACAAGAATCGGCCTACATATTGAAAGACGACAATTATCTAGGCTTTTTTCTGACTGTCTGCAAAAATATATCGGGTTGATCAACCCCATAGACGGTGAGGTTTCTCAATGTGCGAGAGATACAAAACACAGCAGTATTCTAAAAAATAACAAGGACGAAAACAGAAAATGCTTGAAAGGACGTTAATCAAGAAAACGAATAAAAGATAAATGTATCTTTCTACGAAACGGTTATTAGTATGCGATTATTGTTTATACCTCACTAATATTCTATATCTATATACAATGTTAAGAAAATTCTAAGCAATCAAGTTTGGCATAAATTCATACTATAAATGTAAATGTAAAATAAAGTTCAATAAAAAGTACAACTAAAGATAGTGTTTCCCCTAAATCATCATAAATTTAGACTGCTAATGCTGTTCCTGCATGAGTTGTTGTTACTACCGTTTAATGGGTTATTTTAGCAGAGTGCTAATTTTAGCTTATTTTGGCGTTTTGATTGTGTCCCGCTAAAATTTTAATCGCTAAAAATAGTCAATACTCATCTTAGTGTTAATCTGCAAACCGCTGAAACTCTGTGTCAGCTAAAATAAATTACGCCAAAATTATTGGCATACCTTTGAGCACGCATAACGCCAAATTTTACACCCGCCAAGAAAACCCGCTATACGGTATAAAAGAAGGCATCGAGGGACTACTGGTCCCGGGATCATGAAACATCTTAAGCTTAAGTCAAAATCTTTATTTTACTATCAAATGTTGTAAAGGTAGAGAAGACCAAAATTAAAATATTTTTCAACATATGCATCAGATGTTTTCGTGTTTAAAAGTCTCAGATAGGCAAGCTTGTGTCAATATTTCCCGAAAAGAAAAAAGTCTTGAGTTTGACAAAATTCAATCCAACATTGAGGGATTCTGGAAAATGTTCTTTTGTAGCCTTATGTGCCTTCTATGTAATTATTACTGGTTTTAATGAGTATTTAAAACGGGCATCATTTTAAGTTCTACAAACCATCACAATTTTATCTGTGTTCTGTTTTTCTTAAATAATTTAAGGGGCCAAATTCTCCCAGTGCCATACATTGTCCTCTAATGAAATGTCATAATTGATAAGTTTTGTAAGAGGTCTTTTGATAAATTAATCTTATCCCCTTTTCAGAAAAAAATATTATTATACGAAACATGCTACAACTCCTTCGCTTCATTATTATTCCTTTACTGTTTAAATGAAGGTAATTATTTCGCTCAAGAAATCTTATTTATACTTTTATTAGAATAACTTGATTTGCTTTTTTGTTAAATACAAATGTACATTCATTTGATATTGAGGAAATTATGTTCTTGATTACTATAAGTTGAATTTTGTAACAAATTTACTTTGAATTGTTTCTTGTAATCAACATTATGTAATTTTAATATATTTACATAAATTTTCTAGTCAAAGTCAATAGCACTCCAGACTACCTCTACTTTAAAAAATGTCAAAATTTACTATCTCTGATATAATATAAAACATCCAGCACATCAAGAAGAACCTGTGTGCGAGATCTCGTCATATCAAATAAAATATAAAAAAAACAGGAAATTTGGGTTATAACTAATTACATATTCTTAATTTGTATCCCACCTCTGATGTTTTGGAGGTCCGTGTTTGCTCTTCTCCTATTTTGTATTGTTTTATGGGCTTTGAGATTAAATACGGCTCGTTATCTCCAGATCCTTCTCATCATAATATATATAACAGCTCTATTGTTGACATCCGTTCTTTGTGAAATCTCAGCAAGTGCCCTGGAGAAGTGAGCATTCCCTGCGGACTGGTCACATCCGCCATGTGCTTCTTGTCATGATCATGAAAATAACGAAAAAATCCGTCGTCAATTCAGTGTATAAACAAGGGCACCGATAAGAGGAGCATCCCCTCGCGACAGGACCTTCACTGGAAATGGCAATCTCTCATAAGAGATAAATTCTCTCGAGGGACATTAAACATGTTAAAGATTGATAGTACAATGTATTTTGTTTAATGTCCCTCTCAGGAAGGTTTTGCTCATATAAAGGCTTGCCAGTAGAGAGCTGCACATTCTTTCCTACATAAATAGGAACTGTCACTGATGATCATTGAACAGTGATCTTTTTGTGCCAGCATCTATTGGGAAATGGGCCCGTGGTTTACACGGTCTCATTCGAAGAACCAGTCTCCACGTCCCACAAAAGGATTCAAACCTGCAACTTTACAATCAACCCCCTTACTTTTGACAAAATTTTTGTGTTGATCCATTTTCTTTTTACAAAAAAAACAAAGTGCATAGCGTCTTGGTCAAGGGGGGCATACAATATGTACATGTAACAGGGATACCTAATTTGGGGTATTAAAGTTTAATATAAGATATCAAATTGTTTTTCAGCACTATTTATTTTTTAATCAAAATTATCGGGGTGGAGGATGTCTATTTTTAACAAAAATCAAATTTCATATCATTTCAGTGTGTGTGTGTGGGGGGGGGGGGCTCAGCACTATTTATTTTTTAATCAAAATTATCGGGGTGGAGGATGTCTATTTTTAACAAAAATCAAATTTCATATCATTTCAGTGTGTGTGTGGGGGGGGGGGGGGCATAATATGCATATAATTGGGCAGTTCCCCTTATACCTAGCAGAAACATATCACGTATGCTATATGTATAAGTTTTTAGTAATTTTAATTATTTACCTACCTACAATGTAAGAATATCTCACAGTTATGTCAGGGTTTCGAGAGAGTGAAAACGCTATATCTGAAGAAATATTTCAACAATGAACTTGAAAATGAATAGGCTTTATCTTTTTATACTGTCACACAAGTATGTAAACGCTGAGAATGCTTAATGCAAAGGTTCTCCGTCAATCTTGCCCACAGATGATTATTGTCAACTCGTACATAAAATGTCAGGGTTTCGAGGCAGTAAAATAGCGATATCTAAAGAAATATTTCATCAATGAACTTGAAAATGAATAGGCTTTGTCCTTTTATACTGCCACACAAGTATGTAAACGCTGAGAATGGTTAATGCAAAGGTTTTCTGTCAATCTTGCCCACAAGGTGTAACGAACACACTAACACACACACACACCCTCACACGTACGCATATTCGCGATGCTATATCCCCTTCACAACTAGTTGCGCGAGGGGATAATAAGGGACTAACAATTAGTCTGAAAAACGTCAGTCAGCATTTGACTCAATGATAAATTGTATTTGCTGAATAGGTCATTGTATCGACCATAGAACTTACGAAATGATGACTTAAAACGAGACGGTTGATATTCTTGTTTCATCAACTTGCTTGTCAATAATTTACCTCGTTTTAGAAATTGTTCATACGTAGAGCAAGTCCTTGCGTATCGAATCAAGTATCAAATTACCAATGTTAATTATAATACGTTGTCGATATATCTAAATGTCGAGTTGAAGGCTACAGCAAGCGTTTTCTCCTTTTCACGCACAAAAAGTGTCAGTCATAATATAACTGCTTGGGAAAATAAGTTTGATTAGGGTCCGTTATTTGAGAAAGTAAGGGAAAGGAATTGGGGTGCTGTAAACAAAGCAACCTAGGGTGATTTAACACTTATGTACTTTGTGTGTAGGTATGAGATTCATATGTTAAATTATATTTCTAGATCTAGTAAATATAAAATGTAAATCTTATATGAAAGTTTTAATTTTCTGAAATTAATTGATTGATTAAGATTGTTTTACTTTAAATTTGAGAAAATTTCAACTCTGTTTCAGGCCTTTTCTCGGCATTAACCGCCATTTTGCAGTGAGGGATTTTTATTATGTAAACGTTTTAACAAAAAAAGAAGGATTATACTTTTTTAAAAGTTCCATTCATTATGAACTTCAATTTATGAATGAAATCCAACATGAGCAGCACGTTAAAGGTAGTGCTGGTTCAATACAAAATGTACCGTATAAGCAGAATTTTTTAGCGAGGATTAATTTTGACATTATTAGCGAGGGTTCTAAAATCGCTAAAATTAATTATCAATAAAAAAAACTATGTTTAATTTGTAATAGCTGCATGATTGCGCATTTAGAATTGATAAAATTACCTCTTACTAAAAATAAAATACCATATTTTAATTAAGACAAAAGTGCGTCTCGCTAAAATTTCCACTTATACTGTATTGAACAAACTGTCATAATTCAGGATAATTATATTTTCCGTAGTTAAATTCTGCATTGATGATGAAATTAACATAAATGTAATAGCACCACTATATTGCATATTGCGGTATTGTATCATTCTGTTTCATTCGAACAGGGTTTATGGCAACAAACGTTGCATATACGAGTATTGAATATTTTTTGTATTCCTAACAATGTAATTTTTAAACGTTTAAGAGATCTTTCGACAGTTCAGTTTTTTTTTTTTTTTTTTTGTTTTTTGTTTTCTTATGAAACCTCAAACAATGGCAAAATTTTATTTTAGCATATTGAGAATAAAATGTAACAAGGACAAAAATAAATCAACAAACCACCAGCAAAATATTCGTCACTTTACGAAGTACTGACACTTTGTGATTAAAATAATCATAGAAGAAAAACACAAAAAGCTGGATAGTTTTTGGACAAATGTTGGCAAGTTTTTTTATATTAAAGAAAAAACAGAGGGATATAGAATTCATCACTGGATGACTTGTAAGAATTAGATGGTAAGATTTATCAAACACCTCCTTTTATATTAGTGTCACAACTCCCACTTTAGCAACTTTAATCACTTTGCCAAATGCAAGACCTGTACATTGGTAATTTCAACTGAAATGTAAACTAAGGAGGTCACTAAAAATATGTAGGTCCCATAAGTTGAAATATCGGTGGTGAATGAATACTTTTGGAAACTACTTTTGAAATCGAATACTCTTAGACCTTTTTATCTTACATGTCTCATTTTGAACCTTCTCTGCAAGAAAAGTACCTTGCATTTTTTCTTACGTTCTTCATGAACACTCAATAGTTCCAAGATGTTTGAAATAGTGATTAATGCCTGAGAATGGTTACATATCACCAGGGCTAGTCAGTGCCTGCGTTCTTGAACATAAAGGATTTTGAGATTTATTCCTACGGATTCCTTTACATAAATAATCGTTTATCGTGACTCCAAGACCATCTTTAAATCTGATTGATGAAATATGTGGAAAATTTTCAGAAAGCTTTTACGTAACTGTTTTGTTCTTCACATTTGCAAAGAATCCAAAGCTGCTGTAAGAAGCAGAGACACAGAAATGTTAATGAGATGATGCTCTCTTTGAAATCGTCAAATATTGAATTCGTTTAATTGCAACAAGGTAAAAAAAAGTCGGAAGTAAAAAAGGATTGAGAAAGGGGATTTTACTCAGCATACAGAAGCTAAAGCATTTAGACATTACTCTTACTGTTGTTTCATATATGTTTCTCTGAATATATAACGCTATATTGACTTGCATATTACATGGTATCCAACATATTTTTAATCTCTTTCAATTCTAAATTTTCATGAAGTTCACAGGCGAGTAGCTTTAGTGGCGTTTTTATATGAGTGAAAAATTCTCGAGAGGGATATTTAAACAATATGCAATCATACAATTAATACTTTTGAGCTTTAATAAAAAATTCTGTAGCCAAATCATTATGCCGCTAAGATACAAAATTAATAACAAACAGTACAGATGTTTATTTTAATAATAATATAGATAGTGGAAAAAATCCACCTAATTTGATTTATTTTATTCGCATTATTTATATAATTCAATTGGAGAGTAAATTATATAATATAGGGGTTAAAGGACTAATATTTGCCAATATTGGTACTCCTTTACTTTACAAATGCACTCTCAAGTTCGTACATTTTTACAGCCAACGCGTGCCAGTATAAACTAATAAAAAAAATTTCAATAGCCATATTACACCTTCCGATCTTTAAGCAATACTAGGACTAATGCATTCTTTGGTAGACATCTAATTATTTGGCTGCAAATATCATATATAGGCTTCATCACCAAAAACTAAATTTTCAAGTCTTTTGGGTATGATTCGGATTACACTTTATCCGAGTTTCTAATTACTTTTTTAAACACATGAACACTAACTAAGTACGTGATGGTATACCTCAGTATATTGCTTCTTTCTGTAAAATGTATTCCATTTTTACGATGGTATTAATGATTGACCTGTTGCATTAAGACCTTGACTAGCTGCATATTTGAGGTGTTCATTGCCTGTTTAATTTAAATATATTAATCTACTTACAAATATTTGACCATTTAAACATATTTATTAAAGACTTTGCAATGAATATATGCGCGTTTAATGCCAAGTAATGGTCTACCTTAAGTTTCATAAAGATCCTTATGTCAGTTGCCTTGTTTGTACTTTTAATAAATCATTTTGAGTACATTGTAATGATTAAGCTACAAAGCATTGTACACTGTTATGAAATCCGTTAATTTTTTTTCCCTCTTCGGTTCAGTGCTCAATCTAATATGTCGATTTTGTTAAATTGAGATACATGTATTTTCTCGATTTTCATGCAAAGAAGGTGAAGTCATGTTATTTTGAAACACTCCTACATAAGTCTTCAAACAAATTAATCAAGAAATATTATAACCATGGGTTTATATTTGTATATATTTACATTTTCTTCCTTTTTTCGTTACGTTTTAGTATATTAAACGGGTCTAAAATTTATTAAATCCCCCATAAAGAAAGGTTTTGCTCAGTGCATCGCATTTGTAACTCAATTTGTTGTTAAATACCATGGTCAATGTACAATGAAATACTTTATTTATAAATGATTACTTTACAAAGAATTCAAGTTAATTCTCGTGAATTTTTTTACATAAAAAATGGCTGCTATTATTATATATTATACTTTCATGTAAATTAGTTGAATCTGATTGGCCGAGAAACCTTTGTTAAAAAGCACTATTACCCGCTTAATAATAAAGCCACGCCCTCAAGCGTAGCAACAGTCAACATTGCTTGACGACGGGTGGTATTCCAAAAAATAACGACTGCGCAGAAATAATGCGCGCACGGTTCACTGTAATATGTATTTGTATAAACAATTCAGTATAATATAATAAATATATTATGTAGTTGAGTATAACATTGAACATTATCACCCCTCAGAAACCATTGTAAACCTCGGCTGCGCCTCGGTTGACAATGGTTTTCTTGGGGTGAAAATGTTCAATGTTACACTCAACTACATGCAATATTTATATATTGCACTATGTGTATATTATTAAAATCCTCGCTAGCCATTCGATTTAGTTCCTCGCTTTGCTTGGCACCAAATCTCACTACACTCGGGAAGGATAACCAACATAAACATCATTTGTATATGTTTCAGGATAATGTAAATTGTTTACAAATCTTTCTGACATATCCCGGAAGATACATGTATAGGAATTCAGTCTAAATTTCAAACAAGGAAATAGTTTTATATGCAAGTTATATCAATGTAAACATAATGGGATTGGTGTATTTTACATGTACTCTGGGTATTTCATTTTCTCATTTCTTGCCATGCATTTCCCTCTTGTGTGATGGGTAAGATTTCTATTTGTGATTCTGCTCTGCATATCTTTTGACGCCTGATTATTAAGTAAACTATTTGATACAAAATATTTTTTTTGTTGCGACCGATTGCTGCATCATTGATGATTGATTACATTGAGCAGTGACTAAGTGAGCAGTTTTATTTTCGTACATGTATTAGAGGCCCTCAAGTATTGCGAGAGATTAATCAAATCTGGCGGAAAAATTCCTATTACGAATCATTTCAGGTATAAGCAGTAAGAGTTTTTTATTGGTATTGATAGCTGTGACAAGGAATAACATTTTTAAAAGTTGCATGCGATAGCTCCGATACTTTCATTTCTAAATCTGGAGGGGTTTGGTGGGTTGGAGAAGGTTTCACGCAGTAAAACGAACAATAATGGAACACAATGAAGGACACAACAAGAGAGTAGCCTCTAATTAGGCTTCCTTTACAGATACTGAATGCATTTGCAAAGAAAATTAGCATTAAGTCTTTAGATTGTTAAATAACATCAGCACTTGATTATATTGTGGCTTTACTTAAAAAGTTTCAACAACAAAGGCTTAGATTAGAAAAGGGCACAATTTAACAGAAAATATGACGATAACATTTAGAAAGTGTAATCTCACAACTTGCGCTTGAAATATAATTATATGTTGTTGTTTTTTTACATGATTTACAGTACAGACGTTTTTTAACAGGCAATAGATTAAAATATATACATGTACTGCAATTATCAACTTTTTAAGTGGACGTAGTTGGTTGGCATACAATGAAATCGTAAGGTATCAGTGTTTTTCTTTTACTTCTTAAGACCGTCCGGGAAAAGATGCTGCAATGGATACATTTGGAATAGAACACTGGATAAATGCGTTGGTTTGTCTTCTTTTATCTGTGATATTTGAAATTCTGATCATAAATCAGAAATTCTTTTTTCATAAAAATAACAGTTAATCATGTCATAATTTGTTATTGCTGTTTTCAGAATGCAATCCTGGCTACTTTGGAGAACAATGCGATGTTCCGTGTTTACAACCTACCTTTGGCTGGTATTGTCGTTCAATATGCAACTGTCCAATAGACCAGTGTAATCGAGTGTTTGGTTGCATAAAACATCCATCCGGTAGATATGAATACAGCTGAGAGACATAATATTTAAATCATTTCCGGTTTTCACACACCATTTGATAGGATTTTATATACAAAAAATATTGTAAAGAATATTTATTCCTATTTCACATTGCGATTTTTACCCAATATTAATTGAAAATAATAACATTGTTTACAATAAATTTTATTTTAATTTCACGTACTCTATTCATTAAGAACAAGATGTGTTTGTAAAAAACTGATGCCCCCGTATGGCAACATAGCAAAGATTAAGCTTTTCTTAAATGCAAATTTAAATAATTGGTACCAAAAGTAGGATATTCTCACTGGAAAACAATTGTGAAAGAGGTAGAGCCACTTTGGGCTTTATTTGGCCCTGAGAATTTCTTAAAATTAAAAACCGGTCAGTTTAGGTTGCAAATGCAGTATATATCACTTGGACTGTTGATGACCTCGAATCTATTTATTGTGACGTAATTTCACATTTAGTCAATGCATTATGACGTCATAAAATGCGTCATTTTCCTCATATCCTGTAAATTCCTTTGAAAATGACCTCAAGTTGAAGCTTTTCTTCAATATTTCATATAGAGCACAACCTCTGATCCAAAATATGCCAATACATAATGAAAGGTCTACTTCTGAAGATCAAAAAACATGTTTTATTTTTTGGATCGTGGGCTGTGCTCATATTTTATTTCTTTGTTGAAGGTAGTCAAATATGCATATTTTCTGCAAATTTCAAGAACATTGCAATTTCTCAAAGCCTGTTTTCAAATATTTGGACTATCAAAACAAAATTTCATTATAGAACATGAAAGCACCAAGTGTTTACTTTATTTTGGTATATGAAAATGGAAAGAGGGTGATAGTTAATTAATTGATATAAGTACAGGGCCATTTTATGCATAAGATGGCTCTTGCTCTTTGAAAGTAAGCTAATGTTAAAGTTTGTTAATAATTACAAAAATCTTCAAGGTCAAGGTCAAAAGGTCAATGTAATTAGTATCAATGAAAGGTCTTGCCACATAATATACTTTTGTAGAGCATGAAAGCTCCAGCCCTAACCGTTCAGAAGGTATGGTCAACGTTCAATTTCTTTAAAAAGTAGGTCAACCTCCAAGGTCAAGGTCAATAGGGCAAAGTTATTGTTATCAAATGAAAGGTCTTGTCATAATTATCAAATATGGAAAGTATGAAAGCACTAGCCCTAACTCTTTAAAAGTTATGGTCAAGGTTTGCTTTTTTAAAGTAGGTCAATCTCAAAGGTCAAGGTCAAAGGGTCAAAGTTCTTGGAATCTAATGAAGGGTCTTCTCACAAGAATAACATGTACAGTGGCTGGAACGTTATTGTTGACAACGTACACGAACGATCACGTTACACGAACGATTCCGCACGATTAAACCTGTTACACGAAAGATCTTTCACGTTCACGGTTCTACACGTTACACGATCTTAAACGATTGTTAACGCAAACGCACGATTCTTCACTCAAAATAGTTCAAAATATTTAGGAATAAATATTTTTAAAACGAAATACGGCTTAATACTTTTTTAAGATTTCAACTTAAGAATTATCAATATTATTTCATAGACTTTGAAGAAAAAAACGGAAAATGATAGATCTCTAACTAAATATATGCAAGACTTAATATTTTAGATTAAAAATAATTATTTCTAAGGTAATTTTCCGATAAAAAAAACGCATTTTGTTCGTTCTTTTAGACGATGTACATGTATGTGGGTAGTATAATTTGATTGAATTGGATATCATGATATGCAGAAAGGGGGATACGATTGAGCAAAAATGGCAGCATGGAGTGACTTAAATTATAATTACAAATTTTATCCTTATGTTTCCAATGATTCAATGTCTGATAAACTTGCCAATTATTCAACTTTTTTATTTGCAGAAATTTAAAATTAATTAATTACAAATAGGCTCAATAGATAAACACAGATAATCAAAACTCCCGAAAATCATGCCGTGTCCATGTATATTTGTCGACTAACTAGTTATGTAAGCATTAAGAAATGTTTATTTCTTTGTAAATAAAAATATATTTATTTTCAATAAATTGATTTAAAGATTATCTTGACCACAATAAGAAGTAAATAATGATTAAAATCAGATTTTTCAAAAAGATCTAAGTACGGTTTATCACAATATTGATCGCTCTATTTGACGACAACTTAATATTGTACGACTTGTTTACGGGCGATAATTAGTTCGTTCTGCGTTCTATTAAGTAAATTGCACTTTTTCATTTTATTTGGATTTTAATTAATAAATTAAGAAGAACAAACAAGGGAAATGCTTATTTTACAAATAATATTCCGATAAAAACTTACAAAACAAAATTTACACGATTCTAAACGCACGATCTCGCACGATTAAAAACGCACACGATTTAGTCTGATACAAGAACGATCTCTCACGTTACACGAACGATCGCTCACGATACACGAACGATTCTACACGATTGGTTTGTCAACAATAACGTTCCAGCCACTGTATGAAGTAT
Organism: Saccostrea glomerata; assembly: GCA_003671525.1. Taxonomy (NCBI): domain Eukaryota; kingdom Metazoa; phylum Mollusca; class Bivalvia; order Ostreida; family Ostreidae; genus Saccostrea; species Saccostrea glomerata. The sequence continues at coordinate 521,218 of PRKT01000360.1, read as the reverse complement.
GAAAGCCCCATCCTTTACCGTACAAAAGTTATGGCCAAGGTTAAAGTTTTTTTCACAAGTAAGGAACTTTATTTTTATATAGTTTAAATAGTTTATTTACGATCAAATTTTGGGGGGAAAAATATATATTTATGGTTATTTTTTCAGTGAAAACAAAGTTGATGAACAGTTCCAAAAGTGGATTCTTATCGACTGTTACTGCAAAGTCATTTTCAGACCCTGGGTTGGAAGCACATGGTAAATGTCACCTTTGTCTTATACTAGTTTACAGTTCTTCGTTTAAAGGAGAATATTAGACATTTTGATTTATTTGTAGTAAGTAAAATAAACATTTTCATTTTTTAGGCATCGATATAGCTTTTTTGCACCTTTTTTTGTTGTCCCCCGCTTTTGAGAAAGCGAAAAGACATTAAATTTCATTTAAATCTCTTTTGCATCGTACAATTTCACAGGGATGACATGGAAAACCACCCAATCTCCTCGTGAAATGTGTAAATTTTGTGCTGTTGAGAATGAACATGTCACTGAAACTGGGCCTTCACGGACTCTTATATATAGCATTGCTAGTATATCAGTTGCCGCGGCAATTTTATTCTTTGTTTATGTATGGACTTTTATCAAACGAGATCATTGTGTTTCTCTACAAACTTAAAGAGTTCTTATATTAACTGAAACATAACGGTCCTTTTCCTTTTTCCCTTATTTTATAGATTAAATCGTTTTAAAATGCATTTTATTTAATTGTTTTCATGGCATATTACAGTGTTTTATTCAAAACAACACAATTATTATGAATAGTTCGGCGTAAACGAACACAATCCAATTTTTCACCTACCTATATGTATAAAAATTTACCATTACTAAAACTTATACAAAAACTGACAATGGTTTGTAATAGATACATGAAGATTTTATTTTTACCAAATTTGAACATTTTTTTTTATATTTCGTTACTTATTGTTACATACAAATTTTTTAAGCAAAATTGCTTGCATTTTAGTTCTTTCGCATCGGTTTAAAAGATATCAGATAATTCCTATGGAATTCGGCACAAAAGAGAGGGTGCATTTTAGTTTAGAACTAAAATATTGTAGTTCTATATTGAATTTTCCTTTGACACTTTCCATGTGGTTTGTAAAAATTATTTGTACGCAAAAATAACTTTGATGACTTTAACAAAAAAAATTACAAAAAATTTTCTTGATTTTTTTTTAAAGAATTATTCAATTTGCTATTCGTTTGTTCTATGCAATTTCTAGAGTTGGGTAAACAATAGTGCCTTGAGCTTACTATGAGAAAGATACACATAATTATATACTCTGATGAAATCGTAAGAGAATCAACATGGTCAAGGCTGATACTGCTGCGCAATGGAGAAACATGTAATAAGACTTTCATTTCTTCGAATAATAGTTTTTATTTACTTCAAAAGCTTATTTTGCGTTTCTTTTTCTTTTAAGTAAAGATAAATAAATTCTGCACAGATCAATTCAGGAAATGCAACAAAGACTTCGTTATAAGGAAATAATATCTACATGTACCAGGAAATAAATAATCTTTTGATGATTGACAAATCTCATCATACTTGTATCAAGACGTCATTATATGTAACTCTCCAAAAAAATAATAATATATGTTTATCAAGAGCGAAGAAATGTAAATGGCTGTAAGTTGTCGAGTTCTATTCTGTACTCTGATTTGTACAGTGTATGTTTTCAAGACATGTCTGACAAAGGAAATATTAACCAGGTATGTAATTTCAATTTCAGTAGAATTAAAAAATTGTCTTCTATATTGCCTTCTCTCTCTCTCTCTCTAACTCTCTCTCTCTCTCTGTCTCTCTCTATAAATAGTATACATAATATATATTGTCCTTATAAATGTAACAAGCCTTTACATTTAAGCACTGGAGAAGCATGCAAAGAGTGGAATTCAACGGATAACGACTGTTCAGGTAAGAACAGTATATCCAATACCAAGGATTGATATTTAATATATTAAGCAACTATACTGTAAATTTTCTATCTAGGCTTGAAATATATGTCTTCAATAGTTTACTATTTTGAACTGTATCGGAAGTACAAGGCCTGTCCCAAAAATTTGTATATAAGGACAAAATATAGTTTCTACATGCCAATTCATATTTTTTTCTTGTCGTAGTAAAAAGCAACATTATGATCATGAACTTCAATGTTCATGATTACACATGGACTGCATTTAAGTTAGAACCTATGTCGGAAAAGTCTTTGTCACAAGATTTTCAAACTTTTCAAAATGATAAATTAGTACTTGTTTATCAATCTGTTACAAATCGGGCTACAAATGTAGACTTGTAGTTACCACTTCTAGCCTTTTGGCGATGAAGGTTCTTCCTTATTTTTGCTACTACTGCGACTATTGAATATTGGTTAATGTGTCTCTTCAGAAGGACAGTCTCCACGTCCCGCATTGGGACTTTAACCATCTCTTTATGTTTAATGGCAATTAAACTCTTAAAGGAGTCTATTGCGATCGTGTAAATAAAAACGACAAATTCGAAACGTTAAGTTGAATTGCCCATTGATTCAAGTCGTTACACTTTGATCAATATACATTATGTTCCGGCAAATAGGAATATATTGATGTGATGAAAGTGTTCTGCAAAAAGTACATTGGGTAAAAGTATTGCTTGAAACTACATGTACTTGTAATTCAAAGTACAATTTGAACATCGGAAGTTAATTACATTGGTTATGGTAATGAAGTCCGCTATCCAGTCATATTATTTTAAATCATACCGTTTCCTGATCTCAGAATGGCCCAAGAAATTCAGAAAAGTCAAGATGATAAATGTCTTGTTTAACTAATTATAATAAATTTGAATAAATGTAAATATCTAACAAATTTTATTATTGAAAACATGATTTATTTAGTAATTAATTCTTTTGTCGAATGTTTTGTTATCCTTTTTTTTAGAATGCAAGGCTGGCTATTTTGGTCCTAACTGCCTACCTTGCCGCTATCCTAACTACGGGAAGGGTTGTCAGATGTTTTGTAATTGTGAAGTGGAGAATTGCAGTTCCATCACAGGATGTGAAGGCATATATTTTCAATGATTCGATACAAATATTTTTACATTTATGTCTATATTATGTTTAACAAAACATTGCTTATTTACTAGTTTTATTGAATTTCTTCAGACGGTTCTTTAACGGTTTCACCTGAGGTTCCAATTATTTCAAACGTGCCTTATCCTGTATTTACGGTCGGCGTACCTGACGAAGGTTACTCTTCTTAAATACACTTTTGAAATTGGGGAATATTTCAATTTTAAATCTTAATAATTCTTAAGATTAGTAAATGTGTATCATTGTTTGAAAGAAACAAAATCTTCTCAGTTTTCTTCCTTAAGATTGTCCACCTGGATATTATGGGGGAAATTGCGAATCCCCTTGCAGGTATCCAAACTACGGTGTTCAATGTCAGTCAAAATGTGAATGTAGAGGAACTGGATATTGTGATCATGTAAAAGGATGTTCAGGTAAACATTCACTTTCACATAGCACAAAATACCTCTTTGATATGTGTAATTGGGGGGAGGGGGAAGGCAAAGACCTATCAAAATTAGCAAAAAGTTACCTGGCCCTAATAAATATGATTATTAAATTTTAATTGTGATGTACAAAAAGTTCGTCGAAGAGAATTCGTCAAACTGTCTGTAGAACTTTATGGACTGTATCTTAAGACATTGATTTTCATAATAAATGTTTAAAAATTATATATTCAGAATCATGGTTTCAAAATGTGTATTTCCTATGAAGTTACACTGTAGGACATTGCGTACGAAATGTGCAATAGAAAAAAAATGGAACAATGTTGGAAAATAAATCATAATATTTAGTAAGAGGAATTAATTACATTGAAAGTGATGAAAAAAATTCTGTGATCAACAATTCAGAAGTAATTGATTGATTGATTGTATACTGTTTAACGTCCCTCTCCAGAATATTTCACTGATATGGAGACGTCAACATTGCCGGTGAATGGCTGCACGTTTAGGTCTATGCTCGGCACGTGCGGGTACTATTAAACAACACATAAACATATTCGAAAAGTGGTAAAATCGTATATATATATATACTTCGAAATTTCAAGGAAAGTTTGAAAAAATAAAAACACAAAATTTTATCAAAGTCATAAACATAACACTTACTTCATTTTAACTTTATATACAATGATATTTTTATATTTGAGCTCAGTAGTCCGTTAAACAATACAAAATTGGACTGGACTGAAGAGATATAGTCAGGTGTCCTGGAGGAGTAAGCATCCCCTGCCGAACGGTCGCACCTTATTTTTAGGGGGGGGGGGGAGTAGACAACTCATTTAGTAAATAATGGCCTAAAATCAGTATTAAAAGCAGTGTAAAAAACGTCAGTCAACATTTGACAATGATAAATTGTATTTGCTGACGAGGTCATTGTAAGGCCATTGTGTAGAACCAACGAAATGGACATAGAGCCAACGAAATGAACACTTTAAATGAGACTGCTGATATATTTGCTTCATTATCTTGTTTGTCAATAATTTACCTCATTTCATAAATGGTTCATACGTAGATCATATTCTTCTGTATCGAATCAACTCAGAGCTGAGAGATCTAAATAAACTCTGTATACAGGTGACAAGGGCTGCATAAGCAAGTTAAGGAAAGTTGACGCTCAAAACGTTAAAGTCACCACGTTACCATAAAGCCTTGCTTATAGATAGCCATTAACGACTCTTTCTATTAAATCATCTAAATATAAAAATGAGGTGTCAGAGTCTGTGATATCCTTTATTTCAAGTTCGCAGGCATCGTTTCAAAACACGAATAGAAATATGTATTGTTACAATAATTGACAATATGTCATCGATACAAACAAATTTCCAAATTCTGTGGTACCCAAGGGACTTTCAATAGATTGTTGGAAGACCTGGTGACTAATACACCACGTATTCCGGTAGATATAATAAATCTGAAATCATTTATCTGTTGACATCAACTATATATAAAAAGTTCTTGGGTTTCTGATAAATAATATATTTATTTTTTAATCGAACAACCAATCTTTATGATAAAATGTGACGATTTTTACTTTCAATCGTCAACTACACATATTTTTGCATACAGGATTTATATTTCATCGTTGACTCAATAAGTAAGAGTATACTATACGTATGAACACTTTCTAAATGAGTTAAGTTATAGACAAACAAATTGATGAAACAAAATTTAAAATTAAAAGTCATATCCATCTGTTCTATCAAGGATTGAATTGTAATTTATTTTGGGTATTGCCATTTAAACAAAAAAAATCAAACGTTATGATAAAGAATTGTACGAGTAAATACAAAATATTTATATTTAGCTAAATTTTTGGATTTTTATTTAAATTATACATGTTTCTAACTTCATTAAACATATTTTTGCAGACTCGGAGAGAAATTGTACCTCTTCAGAAAACAGAGGAGGAAGAAATGCAAAGTTATATAGCACCATCGTGCTTTGTATTATAGCGGCCTTCCAGTTTGTATTTTATATCTATCTTTCATTGTTATACAAAAGCAGACTGTATCTGGATCGTTTTCAACTGTAATCAAAGCTATACAGGTATATCTATATAGCAGCTACATATTTAAATACATACATATTGTATTAAACCAAAAATAAAATTAATAAATATTTTTCCTATTTGTAGAATATATGTATGTGGGGCATGTGTACTTATAAAAATCTGCTCATCAAGAATCAAGTCATTCTCGCAATACCAGAGGTCCTGAGTCATAACGTTCGAAGGACGACATATTTCGAAAAATTACAAATATACTGATTGTTTCCTCTCAACCATTCTCGAAAGGGAATTTAAACAACAAAGAAAACCCAAGGTTAAAAAATGAAAAAGATAAATATGCACACAAATGTTTTAGGTTAGCATTTCCATTTTATGTATAGGACCAACGTTTCTTAAACATTACAAAATACTACTAGTATATGCTATGTATTTATTTTATTTTAAGTTGTTTACAGGGATAGCACCGATTTTATACAGTTGTAGTAAGAAGTGTGGAAATAAAACTTCTTTAGTGAAAGAGAAGTGACAAAATGAGTATCTATAAAAAAGGGTTGTTTATTATTTATATCTGGAAGACGCATTTTTCTTTTCCCTCCTTCAAATATAGAGAAACTTTAACATAGTTTAAACTCCCTCGGGCGTTTTCTCTTTAAATATATGTCTGCCTTTGAACCTATGCACAAAGAAAACAGAAAACAAGCTTTTGTAATGTTTCATGTCAGTTAGGCAGTCTCTACGTGATCCATTCTTTTTTAACCCTTAGTTAAATCTTTATCTTTCTAAGGAAGATCTATAATTTTATTTCAGTAAATTTTATTCACAATAAGTTTGTAAATCTATCGGAAAATATCAATGCAACTGATCATTAATTTGCAATCATGTCATAAACAACTGAAAACACTTCGGCATGCATTGTCATAACAATTAGTCGCCACTGGTCACTGAAATGGGTTGTTATGTGATCAAATATTCGGCCTTCATAAAATTTGATCACGTTACCGAACACTTTTAATTCCCTGTGAAGTTTTAAAAAAATCTTAAGTGAATTTTCAAAATATCATAAATAGGTGTTGTGCGCCCGGCAATTCATTTTTGGGCATAACGTTTACGCAAATGGAGATATCAATGATATATTTGAAAGGTATTTAAATACTTTCAGTAAACATATGCTAAGACATATTCTAATTGCCTGTAATTCAGTGCAGATTCATCAACAAGTGAAAAATTATATTTTTTACCTATATCATGAATATAAAATGGTCTAAGATAATGCTCTTCTACTTCCAATTGCACCTTTAAATTAAATCTGAAATAAACAAAGAAGAAATGTGTATTTCATTTGTATTTATTCTGCAATTACAAACAAGTTCGTGTAAACATAAAAAGTAGAATTTCAGATGATTTGATCAATTAAAATATATTATATGAAAAAGTTTTTTTGATTAATTGGATCACAGTTATTGATGTAATTCAAGATCATTACACATCATCCACACTGTTTTCAAATAGACTACATTTCAATGCTGCACCCTTGCCCCATATTAATTCTTCAGAACTTTTCTTTGTACATTTAAACTGATACAACATGGCCAGGAGTTTCAGGCATAGCTCAATAATAACAAGGCAAATGTCACAAAACGCAATAAAAGTAATCGCAGCAAGGAAAAAGTCTTCGGCGGTCTGTATTTCAACTATCATCGTTTCGACAGCATCCCACTCAAAGTCTGTTGTTGTTGTGAAAATATACAAAGCAATGGCTAAGGAGAGGCTTTTAAAGAAAAAGAATGAAAGCCATACATATACACTGGAGGAACAACAGATAAAGATTGTTGTTACAAAAAGATAAATAACGGCTACTGTAAATAAGGTAGAAAAGGCTTTGAAATCAATGTCTTCCGCTGTTGCAGTCAGAATGTAATATTCGACATAATCCAAAGCAATTCCAATGTAACAGCAAAGAATAAATCTAGTTGTTCTAGTAAATTCTTTCTCGATGCATTTATGCAGAATAAAGTCCAATAACATCAATGAAATATCGCACACTATGCAACCATAATTGGAACAATCACACATTTTGACGAAATTTCATAAAATCTTATTTTTTTCCCTATATCTGCTTCTAGTCCCACAGTAATGTTAAAATTCTTATCATTATTTAATCTTAATTTATATTCTACACAAATGTAAATTCCAAATTAATGATTTTGTTTCGGTTTGATCAAAGAATGAAAAAAGAACATTTGAATAAATATACTTCCTTCTTCATTCATGCAACCGCCGAAATATGGCTGAAAAATTGCCGACTCGGCGTTAAACAATATACAATCAATCAATCAATCATTCATGCAATCAAGTTGTGTACGTAACTAATGAAGTCGAAAAATGATGATTTTCAAGCAGATACCTTACAAATCAGTTATCTTTTAAAAGAATCTAACAATGTCATGCGAATAATTGAGAGATAACGTCACCTTCTGTTCGGGTAAAGAATGTCCTAGTTAATTCGATACGATCCCTGTACGTTTGTACTATTCAAAGAAACATGTTTTGGATTTTATTATGTGACATGGGAAGTTTAAACAATGAATTAACAATCTTTCTGATGTACCTTACGCCTGGCAATGGTTTAATGCTGATACAAAATTCACCATATTCATAGGCATTTATATACACTTTTAACTTTCTAAATTCTATAAAATATACCGTAAATCTGGAAATTTTTACGTCGATTTATTTTTGCGAATTTGGGTCAAAAAGCTGTTGATTAATTTTTACGCTTCAAATTTTTGCGAATTGTCACTGGCGCTAAAAATAAAAATCACTGCTAAAGATTTTCAAACCAGGTATTGTTTCAAATTAGTATGCACAGTTAGAATACCACCAATTTACTCGTAACGTGACAGGAAATTGCAGAATCGCTCCGAAACAATTTCGATAAAACACATGTAAAAGGATTTGCCCTGAAAATAACTTCTTAATTGATTATAACAAACGTTTTACTAAGAGGTTGTGTATTCCTTTTAATCTAAAATATAATCCAAATGAAGTAAAAAATATAACTAATTTTCTGAACGTTTGGTGTTCTCACCTGGCCTAAAATTTACATGCTGTGTTTACATTTGGAACTCTCTAGTAAAGCACTGAGTTCGAGTTATCGCCCGTGTTGATACACGATTAGATAAAATAACAGTTCTCTCTTTATCGGCAAAATAATTAAAAGGGGCAATATATCCGCCTCAGTGCTTGTCAAACCATGGGACGATCTTTCATATAATGAGGGCAATTAACAGTCACGGGTAATTAACTTGTAGTTATATTAGTATAAACAGGTTTCTTTTAAAAATGACCTGTGCTTACCGACGCCTATTCTCTGAGTTTATAAAAGACACGAGCTCTCAGAAAAAAAATTTTACAAGTTGATTTATTTTTAAGAAAAATATTTTTGCGAATGCTATGCACGCGCAAATTTGCTAAAAATTTATCTACAGTAAAAATTTCCAGATTTACGGTAATGCATATTGTTCTTAATAAAAGGGTTTCTCTTTTCTTAAAAATAAATTAAATATTGAATCTGTTTTGAATATTGAAGCGATGAAGGGCCGTTTGGGCACTCTTATTTTTCAATTTACTTAAATCTGTAAATTTAACATGTTAACCTGTGGAATTTAATCTTAAATCTTTAAAACCTTCATATATTTTAATCGATAAATAATGCTCATTTCTGTATAATTCTCACCTTTTATCTCTTGATTTAACAATTTAAATTGTTATATTTTCACTCAAACTATTAAATTTACACATTAATCTGAATATTTTACACATTTGTCTGACGGTAATTATTCTACTTTTAAAACCATATAATTCACATTTACACGGTAAATTTAGCCTTTAAATGAAAAAAGCAATATGCTCATCGATCCTTTGATTTCCACTTTAATTGATAAAATTTACACTTAAATTGGAAACTTTTTAATCTATATTGATAAAACCGTTCATGCCATTTTTGATCATGGAATGTGAAAATTAAAATTAATGTAGTCCAATGATATCTAAACATATTGTTGCATAAACCTTTATACTCTGTGAATCATTATGAAGGAAATGTGGGTTTTTTCTCTTGCGTCTCATAAATTTTAAGTCGCCCGGGTAGTGCAGTAGTTAGAGCGTATCAACCGAGACGGTATCAACCAAGGTTCCGTGTCGCAGTAGGTGCAGGCACGAAAAAGATCGTACAGGTGGTGGCGTTTCCATATAAGTGTCAAAAAACATACCATCAATCAACTATTTATTTTTAAGTAAATTGTGGAGAATCTACTCTCGATCCTTTTAACTAGAATATTTCTTTTTTATAATAATGAAGAGCGACGAACACGAAAATGCGGAAATAAATACATGTATTTCAGATTATGTTTCCCATTATATTCCCAGTTTTGATTGAATTGTGTATAAAATCGTGTGAAATACAATTATTGTAAGAGGGTTGATCCAAAAGTAAACTCAAAACTTTGTTAAAATTGCTACTTTTCAACGTAAATTAATGAAATTATACATGATCGAAGCTATATTAATTACAAATCAGTCCTGACAAAAATCGAATCAAAATTGATATTGATACAGTGACATTACTTTTGGATAAACCCTCGTAGTTGAATTAAGATTCAATGAACATAAAAAAATAATATAATAGAATAAATTGAGTTAAATTTCTATAAATTCTTCAAAAAAAATAAATTCTAATATATTTTTTTTGGAATTATTGTAAATTGATGCATGAAACATATGGAGAACAGTATTCTAGATCAAAAGTTCATAAAACAATACAAAATAGGAGCAGAGCAAACACAGACCTCCAAAATATCAGAGGTGGGATCATGTGCCTTGGAGGAGAGGAGTGAGCATCCCCTGTGCCGACCCGTCACACCTATCGTTTGCTCCTTGTGAGGATCCGTAATAACAGGGAAAATCCGTCGTCATTTCAGTATAAAATAATGGACCAACAATTTAAATGAGTATGAAAAACGTTTGTCAGCATTTGACTCAATGAAAAATTGTATTTACTGACAAGGTCATTATATAGACCATAGAACTTTCGAAATGATAATTTTTAAAGAGTCTACTGGTATCCTTTTTTCATCAATTTCTTTGTCAATTATTTACCTCTTTTAAAAATTCTTCATACGCTGAGCATTTGGACAAATTCTGCTTAATATGAATAGAAAATGGATCGGGGCTCGATTGGTACCCATTGAAATTCTAATAAATTGTTGGAAGACCTCTAGTACCTTTTTGATGTCAATTTCAGAGTAATTATGTTAACAATCAGAATGTTTTGTGACAAATTAATTTGCATTAATTGATTAATGATAAGGAAAGTTGCATTTTTATTGAAACAACAGTTATCAATGATATCAAAAAGCCTGGACTTTGAATTATTGTGGAGAATGGCTGTGTATAAAGTTTAACAGTTGTAAGTTTTAAGCTGTTGATTTTGGTCAAATGTAGATTAATTATACGATTATTTCTTTTGATGTACGAGAATGAAACGATGTTATTAAAATTGAATAAAAATAAAAGAATATCAAATTTTATTTATATGATGTTTCCAATGAAATGGAATTTTTATAAAAGTGAATTTGTCATCAACTATTTATTTGAATGATTTTATTTTTCGTTTTGATCTTAATGTTACTTCATAAAAGGGTATATAAGCATTTATTGGGTGAAAATTTCTGTTTGCCTTGATGAATGTTAAAGGCAAAAAATACTTAAGGTATTCAATGTATAACGACCATATTTTGTACCTAATAAATGAACGGTCCGATATTTTTAATCATGGTAGCATTTTGAAGATGTTATCAAAGGAAAATTCTCCACCAAAGGAATTTACAAGATTTTGATTATTGTCCAATTAATATCACCTTGAATTTTACATTGAAGTCTATGGGCAGCGCATGTTTTTGTAAGATATTGTAAAAAGTAATTTGAATTTCAAACAAATCTCTTGGTGAAAATATACATAAACCCCCTCTTTATTAAAATATGAAATAAAATAAATTATTTACCGCAGAAATTTTGTGAAATCAAAAATTTTCTTCTTTTCATCAAGGGCAGATAACTCTTCAAAAACTTTTGATGTGCAAAATGACCGTCTCCTTTCATATTATCAGTCTTGTGAATTTGGTTCATTTCACTTTTATTGTTATCTAACAATGTGCTTTTAACTAGTTTAAAGTTATTTGAAATCAGTCAAAATCCCTTTGTTATACATTGAATACCTTAATAGTACATTTTAAAAATTGTTCTCAAACACTTTGTAAGTGATAAACTCATGATCAGCATTAAAGCTTTAAATAAAGAATGAATAATTAATCTTATAAAATAAAAAGATTTTTTTTTTCACGCATGCAATTAAACCGTGTATTCTTTTCAAGCAGATACCTCAAAAAGTCAAAATAATCTTTTAAAGACATCTGACGATGTCATGCGAATAAATGAGAGATCACAACCCCTTCTGTTTAGGTAAAGAATGTTTAAAGGTACTTGGACACAGATTTGAATTTTTTATTTTCTCTATAATATTACAACTTATATATTTTAATAGCATTTCACACAAAAATTAATTAAAAATCTTATTTCGTTTAAAAGATATTGAAATTTCAAAATTTTCGGCGGGTTTGATTGACATATCCTTGCACTCTCACAAATTTAATTTTATTCTTAATCCTTAGGAAAAGTGGCAATCTCGTTTTGTATAAATGAAAAATATTAATAATATCATCCAGAAAATTCAGAGTAGACACGTTTGAAAGCAAAACAAACACACAATATGTTGTCAGTCCGTGCAGTTGTGGTAAGCAGACTGTGACGACTGAACGCACCCGGTGAATTCTAAATATAAACAATAACAGAACTCGAGTCCTGTTTACAAAAACTGTGTACATAACACAGGTGTGCTCGATTTGCTAAACTCTGTACGCATCCCTTAGTTCGGAATGACGATACTTGTGAAGGTGTTTTGCTTTCTAACATTCCTACTCTGAATAAAATTATTTTTCTTGATAAAAGTTTTAATATTTCTCATTAAAACGCATCAAAATTGCCACTTTTCCTAAGGATAAAGAATAAAGTTAAAATTTGTGAAAGTGCAAGGATGTGTCAATCAAACCCGCCAAAAAATTTAAAGTTTTAATGCCTTTTAAATGAAATAAGATTTTAAATTATTTTTTGTGTGAAATGCTATTAAAATATATAATTCGTGAATTATACAGAAAAAAAATGAGAAAATATTAACTTCAAATCTGTGTCCAAGTACCTTTAAGGAATGAAGCTATTTTTAACTTATGTTATAAGATATAACATATTCATTGAAAAAAATGTAATGTCGCTTAAAATGTTGACTATTGAAGCTTTTCCTTTTCTTTCATTCGAACAAATGACCACCTTGATTTTTCTATTTCAACCATATGATTCATGATCCATTTTGTTCTATCCTGAATATATGAGATGTCAAGGAAATAAAATACTTGGAAATCATATTTTACGTTTTTCCATTTTCCTCCCAAGAAAATGATTAAACATAAATTTTTACACGATAGATAAACAAAAGAGTGTAAATGTGATAATATTATAATAATTTGTAATTAATTGTTATAAAAAAATAAGTATCCCCAATATATTTCATTTAAAATTTCTTTCCTTTCTTAATTTTTAGAATAAAAAACAAATGGATCTTGTAATAAGACCCTATATGGTTGCAATTGTAAAGACAAGGTTAATGTGGTCATTTGCCAAAAAAAAGAGACTTTATTCTTAGACATTTTCTTTAGAGTGTCCACCGGGTTCCACAGGAAGATGATGTGAACATAATTGTACATACCCATATTATGGTGTATATTGTCAGTCAGAGTGTGACTGCTTTGTCAATAGGAATTTACAAATTCTTAGAACAGGAAAAAAGGATCAACATTTCGAAATAAGTGCTGTCCATATACTTAATTTCCCGGAAAGAATCGTATTTGAATGGCTGTGTCAAATAGTTCTTTACACCAGGAGTGTATAGAATAACGTTTGACTCTAAAGACTGAAACGGACACGTTTTCATTATAGCATTAAGCTGATTCACTTGAATGCCTTATTGAAATGATGAAATGTTTGTTTTGGTATAAAATTACAATATTTTTCCTTCAAAGCCACATCTTGTCTAGGAGATGATTTATTAACTGCTACAGGAATAAACATCGATGAATGCAGTCAGCATGTTTGTTATGTATAGGATTGGTTGAGGAAGGGATTCTTCTCATGACAATCTTTATTTTTTATGTGAAAAAAGTCAATGAAATTTGATAATAGCAGTCGAATTAAATGTAATAGTTTTATTTACGAGCGAGGTCAGGTCAAGGTCCTAATCATTTTCCTTTTTAAGTTTTTAAATTTTTATTCTAATTTTCACATAAATGGAATTTGAAGTGAAAAAAGAGTTTTGAACATAACAGAAGGTTTACAATTTCTTTATACTCTAGAAATTTATTATTTCCATCATTTGCAATGAAATTAGGCTAGAAAATATATACCAATCCAGGGATCATTTTTTTAGCTCACCTGAGCCGAAGGCTCAAGTGAGCTTTTCTGATCAAAATTTGTCCGTTGTCTGTCGTCGTTGTCGTTGTAAACTTTTCACATTTTCATCTTCTTCTCAAGAACCACTTGGCCAATTTCAACCAAACTTGCCACAAAGTATCCTTGGGTAAAGGGGATTCAAGTTTGTTCAAATGAAGGGCCACGCCCTTTTCCAAGGGGAGATAATCATGAATAAGAGAAAAGTTATTGGCATTTAAAAAAAATCTTCTTCTCAAGAACCACTGGGCCAGGAAAGATGAAACTCATGAGGAATCATCCTCAGGTAGTGTAGATTCAAGTTTGTTCAAGTCATGACCCCCGGGGGTAGGGCGGGGCCAAAATGGGAGATCAAAGTTTTACATAGGAATATATAGGAAAAATCTTTAAAAATCTTCTTCTC
>PRKT01000360.1:497439-506380 GCA_003671525.1 Saccostrea glomerata | reverse complement strand
CCCCCCCCCACTTAAGTTAACTTACAGTTCTGATCTGATATGTGTTTTTTCCTAGCTGATGTGCTCAGGTGAGCGCTGTGGCCCCTGGGCCTCTTGTTTTTTGTTTGTATCATCGGTCCTTATTAAGAGTTAAAATGTTTTTCAACATATAGAACTTATAAGATCCTAGCTGAATTCCCTCTATTTATTTTTTTTTTAATTTAAGGGAATATTTGATATTATCATATGCTAAGTATATTTATGTATTTCTTCGTATTGATGTTACATGTATCATGGTCACGCTTTATCCATGAAAACTATAATATGTAAGAATTAAAATCAAAGCCGTGTCCTGGAGCTTTCAAACACATGTTGTCTTTCGGATGTAGTTTTTCACGAGATAAGGTTTTTTTTTTACTTCTTGATTTTTCTTGTATTTTATTTCTTCCTGTATAAAGATAATTAGAAAGGGATCATTATTCTCATCCCCCTAATACACAATACATGTAATACATTTTATTGTTCAAAAGAACAGAGTGAAACACTTTACCAGAAATGCCATATTTAAAAATACACTTTTTGTCGATTGTAAGTAACAGCTATTTAGCCATTAGCTAAATTTAATATTGCAATTCATAATTAACGCTTTTTTCGGTATCGGTTGTATTATTCAGCAGACAATGCTTATCCGCTGAGGCTTTTCAATAATTCGACCACATGAACGTCGTGTATTTGGAGAGTTTCCAAGGGATCATAAACGAAGATAGTGGGAGTTTAAAGTAGTATCACTGTCAATGTACCAGTACAAAAGTCTTCTAGTCTTCTGAATTGGCAAACTATTGCAATGAATTTTATATCGTCGCTTTAAATTGCTTCAAATATAGATTTTGTGTGTTTTTCTTTTGTAGAATTACATGGATAAAAAGTCGAACTAAAGACTGTTTTGTATACAGTATACACTTCATTAAAGTATGTTGCAAATGCGCGCGTGATCTTATCCTATACAAAAGTATTTTGTGTTTTATTTTATAAATAATTTATGATCGGTTGAACTGGTGAATTAAGAACATAAAAAAGTTTTATTTTAATGTCGTATATGTACATGTATGATTGGATTGATTTAATTAATTAACTGTTTAAAAAATAGAAAAAAATTTATTAATTTACTTATAACGTTAATAACTCAACCTTTTTAGGTCTCTTAGAAACGCAGTTTTAAATCGTAGAGGTAAAAAGTTCAAATTGTTACGATACTCTTAAATTATCAATAAACATTACGTCACTGTAGTTGTTATTCTTATTACGTGACGTCACTCGTTCCCCTTTAGAAGTTCTCGGATATCGCGAATACAGGAACTACGATGAACAGTTCCACGTGGTCGTCTGCTAGGACGCAGATTCAGCAGATTCAGGACTGTCTAGGATGGTGGATGGTACTGGACATACTTCGTAATTCGATAAGCAATGTCTGCGAGGCTGACTTATTCTTGTTGGAGGACTTATAGATGAACAGCGGAGTAAATTTTGTCGGTATTGTGTATTTGTTTGTAACTGTGTTTGTTGACTATTTGTTATAACATGTATTTGTTTATAATAAAAATTTGTTAAAGATTTCATTTTAGCCGGTGTGTTTTTGTAAGTGTGTCACATTTGTAAGTGTGTATATCCGGCGCACGTTACAAAATATACATATTTCCTCGCAAATTACCAAGACAACAAAATTGCTGAGTGAAAAAATACTTTCATGGAAAAACATACACACTTTGATCTTATAGACACCAAACATGATAAAAAGGGTAGTAATTTTTGTGCAAAGGAAACACAGCATGCAGAACCTAAAAATGGTGCATTTCTCTTAATTTTTTGTATCGTCGGGCTTCTTGTAATTGCTGTAATACTAGTATTCTTATTTCTGTACATAAGTATGGTTTTATGTCATTACAGGGCTCTTTTAATATGTACATATATCAAATATAATATGTGCAAAAGCGACATGAATGAAATTTAGTGTTTGATAATACATATTTTAATTTTTTTGTGCGGTTAACCTTGGAATTTCCTATCCTTTTGCTATCAAGAGCATGTTGCTATACCATGATTAAAAATTGTTTTATGGGAAATAAAGACCACTTATACTTTATCTTCCAGGTTTTCCTCATCATTATGACCGATTTCAGTATTGCAAACGCAATCAATTTTCTTCAATAACCGAACACGGATGAAATTGATGAAAGCCGAAAGATTTTAAATAAAGTTTACTGGCTAATGAAATAAATTAGAGAAACTATGCAAGATAAAGACATATAAATACGCTTTAACAGGTACTTGTACAGTATTCGAGAGGGAATATGAGGGAATATGTACAAAACTGAAATATTTTTGACCAACAGATTTACTTTTGCTTATAACATGATTGTTCATCATATGGAATAAGTGTTCAACAGCAAACAGATCTTTTATTCCGTAATTTTCTTTCCATGAAACTCCTTATGTTTAAGAACAAAATACTACGTCTGATCAAAAAGAATGTCTAAAGTCGAAAAATCTAAATCTTTGTCAATTAAATCAATTTGTGCAAATCAGGAGAGAAAAAAGAACATGTACATGAATTACTGTTTTCGACGAAGAAAACCATTGAGATATACTGATTATTCATTGACATTATGCGTAAAAAGGCTATTTTACTGCTTAACTGGTAGAAACTAATTCCAATGTAATTTTCAGCTACATGACAGCTGACAAACATGTGCATGAAATGTATGTAGATAACAAACAGTATTTACGAGTAAGTCAAATTTTCTCTGCTTCATTTTTGTAATGTTTGATAAACTTTTGAGATTAAATATTGTTTGTTACCTCATTATATTTCTCAATACAACATTGGAGCTGAGCAAACACGGACCTATGAAAATATCAGAGGTGGGATCAGAGGCCATGTAGGAGTCAGCATTCCCTGCCAGCCGATCATGTCCACCGTGTACTCCTTATTATGATCAGGAAACAAAGATAAAATGTGTATGATCGTCTTATAAAAAGTTTGCAGGCATTACGTGCATTCAATGTTTGGGTTTATTTATTTTCTGCAAAATTATTTTCTGCAAAACTCCTTTTTAATTCACCTCAAAATCTTGATATGGGATTAAGAGAAATATAATTTACTTAATAAAAAATTCTTGTGTTCAACAGTTGAGACTTGAAAAAGTGTTAATGGATATCAAGGTACTGGACATACTTTTGATTTCTATCTTTTTTTATTAACGGAATTTCTTGAAAAACTAGAGGCACTGTGAGCAATTAGCTTACTAAATGATACTCCCGCCTCCCATATGAATATAATGGCAGTGTCCATGTTTTGCTCTGGAAAATCAAAGATATATGTCAGATCAAAAAGTAATATAGGAGGTGCATAATTGCAATATGTATTTAAGAATCTGTGAAAGTTTCATAAAATTTCCTTCAATGGTATGAGAGGAGTTGCAGATAAGAGATTGGTACCCCAAAGCGTAACAGACGTACAGACGGACGAACGGACAGACGGACGGATGGAAATTTCGATTACTATATACCCCATCACTTTTCAAGCGGGGGTATAAAAATGTGAGGTATTCAAAGCATGCAGATGTGATAAAAAAATTGATGAGATAAAACAAAAATCAAAGTCGTTAATTCAAGAATTAATAAATCATGGATTAAAAAATCAAAGCTAATACTTCTTATACAGAAACTAAACAATGGATGCAATCTTGTAATAATTACAATTATTAATTATTAATATCGTCTAAATAAATGAAAGCATTAATTTACTTATTCCTTACGTAATTGAGAAATTATTTGACAAGTTATTCAAATGATATTTTCAGCAGATGATATATTTGGAGCAGAGTTTGATCTTTTTATATTGAAGCAGAGGTTGTGTCAGAATTCTATGAAACACAATTGTATATTAAAAGGTTACATACAAATAGAAAAGAAGGAAATGTTGTATCAAAATAGTGGTCGTCTAATCAAATTATGCTTTTGTTAACTACACTGGAAATTTCATTTACCATAAAATATATTTTAAAATTATAGTTTTTTATGAGAACTTTGAATATTTGATTTACTGTAATAAAAACTTTAATAAATAAAAACATTTTATTCCCTTAGCTAAAAAACATTGAACTTTTATATACAAAAGTAAAACCTATGATACTTTGATTTACTATATTGTAATACTATTGGAATTTTGTTTGTATGTTATTATTAAGTTCTTATTTCTGATATGTTATGGTCATTTATGTTTTTTTTAAATTCTTAACCTCGATTTCATTAATAAAGCAAAGGTATTTGTACAACACTGATGCTCCTGAATCTGATGTAAGGTAATTTCTAAAATGTAAGTCAGGTAGATGAACAGTAAGAAAAAAACCTTACTATAAACCATTCAAATATTTTCCTACAGGCAAACATTTTTTTTTTCAAAATAGGTCAAAAAAAAATAAGCTCAATGGTCAATGCTCCAGAAATTTAGCAGTAAATAGTAAATTATTTTATTAACATTTTGGCTGAATAGTGTCTATCTTCATTTTTGGCTCGGCTCACATTTACATGTTTTCCACTCGGTGATCAGAGTTTTTTTTTTTCTTTCAATTATTTATTCAATAACATACAATATAACAGTGAAGTAAAACTTCCGCAGAAGCCCTCTGATAATACCTCACCAGGGGTGCCAGGAGCTCCCTGGATCGATATAGTATTATGTAATATATCAAAATTTGGACAGAATTTTTTTTACATTATGCTAATATATAATTATTGATGCTTCATTTTCATACATAAACATAAATGTCTCAAAGCAAATTAGCACCATTTTTATATATGATAACAAAGTATACGTTTAACACCATTATACTAATATATGATTATTGACGCTTCATTTTCATTCATATATACATAAATATCTCAAAGCAAATTAGCACCATTTCTATATATAATAACAAATATGCATTTAACACCAATAGAAATATGACCCTTGTTGCAGTGGAGATTGTGTGGAAAAAAAGAAAGAAGTCTATATTAATCTCACTGCAACTAGTATTTAGGGCCAGGTCACCCTCAAATACGGGTCTTTTTGTGTTTTACAGCTTATAAACAAGTTCAATATGTAGAGTTTTGTGATAATAAAATTAGATTATAATAACGCATCAGAATGAATGAATTTTACAAAGACATGATTTTTTTTTCCTCACATACATAGTTTGAATCAGAGTTTTGACGCCCTTCACGGAGATAAAAAAAAAAAACTAAAGAAAAAAGCATGCTATATTTGGTTCTGAAGAAAAAAATATCGCAGTTAACAGTGGTAATAAAAACTTTACCACACTGTGCCAGTTTATCTCCTCTGAAAGTGTAAATGAATGGGAATCGGATGGTGGTACTCTATGTTGTCGGAGTTGGTTATTATTCCATGGGTAAAACATTATTTCCGAAATAAATGCATGCAGCTGCAGCGTTGCCCAGTTTCCTTTTTCCCCTTTGGTTGATATATAAAAAATTAACTGAAATGATATTTTTCATAATATTTATTATGTTTTCCAGATTTACAATTCAGCAGGAAGTTTAAATGTATGCTTAATTCTACCATATAAAGTTTTCTAGATCATTTGCAGTTGGCGTGCTGCTAAATATATTCCTACGAAATATCTATCATACAAGGAACAAAAATGCACACTATGTTTAAAGCATTTTTTCGAAACTATATTATGTTATTTTTGCAACATTTACTTATGTCTTCAACTGAAATTGTATTTTTGAAGAACATTACAGGTAAGTAGCTTCATTGGAAATTCTCTCTCTCTCTCTCTCTCTCTCTCTCTCTCTCTCTCTCTCCAGAAATGAAAAAAGTAGATAAAAATATCAAGGTGATCTGTTCTTCATTAATTAATTTTTATTATTTTAGGTTGTAGTGTGAGGTATTTTGGATTGAAATGTGAATTACCCTGTCGATATCCAAACTATGGAAATGGTTGCCAGTCAGAGTGTTTGTGTTTTCAGCAACTTTGCGATCACATAAATGGATGTAAAGGTATAGAAATATACATGTATCATCTAAAAATTTGGAGAATGAAATAAGGGTACATATAAATCAATACTTTAAATCTTGTTTCACATGATAAATTCAGTCAATTTAAAATCTGATAGAAATGTTGAAAATGGGTTTTCTCGCAAAATAGGAAATTCAAATACTTTGCTCTGCAAGGAAAATCTAGGATTATTATGCCTGTTTAAAATGATGGTAAGATAAGTAATTTTGTTTAAAGGCTCAAATGATAACTAATAAATATAGCCTTCATTGCATATTCCAATGATGTTCAATATGTTATTTAGAGTCAAAATCAGCAAGCATCGAGCATTTAGTTAAAAAATGTGGAAAGTGGCATAGAAACAGATTTGGTTAAAACTCGTATATAAATTTTCAGAACAAAGGGTATGATAGAAAAAAGCAAGCAAAAAATAATTTTCCGCATTGTTGCTATGGAAACCACGCGCCTTTCAGATAGCGTGTTTTTTACTTTATTATGACACTTGAATTTATGGTTAAACAAATACTTTTTTTATTACAAGTCATTAAAACAAACTTTTTAAATTATTATTTTATTTATATAAATTTATTTATTTTAGCAACTGTTGATTTTTGAAATTTTCTTCACCTTTTGATAAATATAACAAGTTTTTGGAGGTTTATTTTGCTTTAAAAAACAGCAAATTTGAAGTACTTTATAAGAAATCTACAACCACATTAAAGCTTATCAACATAAAATATTTATTAAACAGTATTTGTTCTAGAAGAATCAAGAAAAAAATCTGCAGGCAACTAAAGCATTTATAAATGATAACTGATTTAAATCCATAATTTTCTGTAAATTTTGCTTCAAATTATCTCCCTTTGGTAAAGCTTTCTAACATAGGAGGGATAAACGGAGGTTTGCTTACATTGTTTTCAATAACTATGCACAGAAGACTAGCAGAAATTACAAACTTGGAGCAGTCTGAGCCTCAGTTTTGGCGTTTTCATGAGTCTTAATTACGGTGAGTGATTGAAATTTTTACAATTTACCATTACAACAGTTACTGAAGAATGTTTAGCATAAATTAACCATGCAGAAAATATCTAACACTTGGCAGGTGTTCTTGCACATTTTAAATTTAATTCTGATTGATAAATTATGCTAGCATTACTTTAGTATTTTATAACAAAAAAGAAAAGATTATGCATGGCCTGAGGAACCAGGAGGAGGGGTACTGACCCATTCTTTTCAGGGATAATTCTTGAATTCCTCACCCCCCCCCCCCCCCCCCAAAAAAAAAAAAATATATAGCCGATATTAAAGCAAATGAAATTAAATCCCCCAACTATGATCACATTGATCAGTCACATAACTGTATCCCAAATAGGCAAATTATAATTTTGTTTAATTTTAATTTGTTGTATTCACGGTATGTATGTAACCAAAGTCACTCACCACTGTCACAATCTAAAATGATTATAACTGATAGTCTGGTAAATAAAATTTTTGTATAGAAGATATCTTTATTTACCATTTAAGATAATACCTGCTTTTTACATGAAAAATTATGAATTTATGAAAACCACCACTATATGAAATATTTGTAAAATGGAACGACATTTGTTATGGCGTCCGTAAAAAAAAGAAAAACGGGCAGGGGTTAACTTTGTACTTAATATATTTTAGATTAGGAAATGGGATTACCTTGGAAGTATTGTGAATTTGTGATACAGACAAGTGTATTATGTAGTGATCTAGTGGTACCTGAATTGTATATAATTATATCACAGTAAAATAATTAATTAAAAAAATAATAACTTTTTGCTAATGTCATCCAGTGTTTACTAATAAAAGAAAATTCATATTCAGCTAATATTTTCTCCGGTACCACTGAACTAATTTAAGTCAACTAGGTTGAAATGATAAGCATCAATATCTATAAAGCAGGTAAATTTATGAAATGAATATCTCCATTTTTTCGGGGGGGGGGGGGTATTGGTAAGAAATAAAAAACATAATTTAGAGTTTTTACAAAATGCATAGAATCATGCAGTTGACCTTTTAATTGCAAGTTTTTAAATTTAAAGAATATCTAAGATCAATACGGTCTCAACTTTGTGTTGTATACTTCTGTTTATAGAATGAAATTCGGCACTTTGAAGCCAAACTCGGAAAGAAACAGAAACATAATTGGATGAGCTGATATAGAATTAGACAGGAAAAACATGTAAATAATACATATGGTAAAAACGTTAACTTTTTAAAATAAAATGATAAATCATTGAGATTTCTTGTAATTTAATTGATTCCAACAAACATGCTTTGCATTCATCATCATTGCTCAATCCCAACTAGAAATGGTTCCAAGTATATAAAGGCAAAGCTGTCTAATATTATTACATTTTAATTTAATCACTTTTTCAGATTATGAGAATACATTATTACAGTACAGACCATTGATGCTGGAAAAGAGTGGATAGTGTTACCGGAGACTCGGGGATCCAGAAAATAGATCCATAAATTGTACAGTGTATTCATGAAAGTGGATCAAATAAAAATGTTTAATAGAAAATTAACATTCTTGGTTTGTCTGTTAGCATTTTTTGTTGATGTAAATCTAATAACTATCAATTTTTGGCATGCAGATTCATAATTAGATAGTAGAAGAATCTGAAACATATCTTTATATTCTGCATTATGAAGTATCATAATTAAAACAAGGTCAATATCAAATGATCAATCAATTAATTGCAAAACTGACAAAATGTTTTGTGAAAAAAGAAAGAGGGCTACCCTAACAAAAAAATACTATAGTTAACTATAGTTAACTATAGTTTACTATAGTTAACTATAGTTAACTATAGTGCTAACTTTGACACTTTGAAAACTTTGATTTACTATAGTTATAACTTTGA
>PRKT01000360.1:474939-494939 GCA_003671525.1 Saccostrea glomerata | reverse complement strand
GAAAAATGTCTAAAAATCATTGATTTTCATATGGGTTTATGAGCCCGTTGCTAAGGAAATGAATTGCCTTGGATACCAGTCCCTTCATACGTTCAAAAAAAAATTTAATTGTGTTTTAGCACTAGGTAGGTCATGATCAAAATCTTTCATATAACAAAAGCTTTTGAAAAAATAAAATTTTGACTTTCCATTCAATGCTCGATGCTTGCTGATTTTCACTCTTAAAAAGGACTTCTTTTAATTCTGATAGCATGGAAGATTTTTCGTCCTTTACAGTAAATTGTCTGGGAAGAACATTTATTATATACCCATCAATTTCATTGTTTTTGTTACTGTTAATTTTACCGAGTTTTGATCCGATTTTCCGGATCACCACACTGTGGTTTTCTGAATCCATATCACCACTCTCTGAAACTGATGACGTAGTACGCAAAAACATGAAGTTATTTTTCTTGCACGTTAAAAAGTCCCTTGTTATTATGCTTTGTTTTATAAATAAATATTATACAATTGATCTCTAAAGTTTTATTCTGATATATTTAGCTAGTTATAAGGGGGTATATAATAGATCTATCATTATAACAGTTACTTGATCCGAAGAGCCGTATCACGTCTCGTTGACAGGCGCGGATCATCAGATCAAACTCGACGCTTGGCGTCTCGTTAGATCTGATGATCCGCGCCTGTCAACTCGACGTGATACGACCCTTCGGATCAAGTTACTGTTATAATAATATATATGTATGAAATGTCTTTTTTTCCAGAGTGTCCACCCGGTTTCGTAGGTGAGTCATGTCAACAAAATTGCTCATATCCGCGTTATGGTGAAAATTGCCATTCAGAATGTAAATGCAGAGAAGAACAGTGTGATTTTGTTACTGGTTGTAAAGGTGAGGGAAACAAAATGTTTTTAAAATAAAGGTAAGGATCCCCAATAAGATGTTATGTATTAAAGGTATTCTGAGTGATGTGCAGGTGGTACCAAATAACAATGAAGTTTTGTGTTGTCTGAGAACTATTGTAAACTCTTACATAAATTTTCCTTTATCTAGATAATGGTAGAAATTTAGAGAATCACACAATATTAAACAAAATATATGGAGTATAAGTCTGTCATGAGAATTCCATATGTTTTATATTCCATTTGCAACACTTCATAAAAAGCGCGAACCCAAGCAGAAAATAAATTTTACCAGAAGGTGACACTGTTTCAAAGTATACGTATGCGTGTATTACTATTTCTTTATCCTTAAAAACTAGTTTTAAGGAGATAATTTAAAACAAGGAATTTTCGATAAAAGAATTAATTGTTTTTTTTTTTTTTTCAGGTAGGGAAGACAACTGCACATCTACGGAAAGATACAGAAATTCAAACGCACTCCTTTCTAGCATTATTGCTATTAGTTTTATAGCACTCATTCAGTTTATTTTTTATCTGTATTTTTCAATTTTCTACAAACCTCGGTTGTTGTACATCACAAGGTTTTGATATTAGTCGCTAATCTTAAATGTAATTAACTTAATAATTAAGTTGAAGGATATATGATACAAACAAATTTTGTCATAACTATTGCAAATAACAACCTGAGTCATGTTTTAATGAGTAAAATGAATACGTTTCACGAGTTGTTTTTCACTTTTCATTCAAATTTACATGGAATGGAATTTGAATTGAAATATAATTGTATGGCTTAGTAAGAATAGATACAGAAAGGTAGAATTTTGAACATAATAGAATGTTTACAAGATCTTAATTTTTTTGAAAATTATTAGTTGTATCATTTGCAACAAAAATAAACCCAGAAATATATACACATCCAGGTATCCATTTTTTGTATGAATGATCTGTCATTAATTGTGCTTGAACGTTATGCGGTGGTTACTTCTTAAGGTAAGTCACTCCTGAAATTTGTTATATCAAGGATTTGTTGAGAAGTATATTTTGGATAAGTACTCATAAAGTGTAACTCAAAATCGCAAAGAAAATAGGGGGTCAGTGTGCATCCTACTGATCTATGGTACATTTAAGTTGACCTTTTTGCACTTAAATTTCATCTCTTTGGTTAATTACTTTAACCCTTATTATATTTGATTGTAAGCATGGCAATAAATATAATCTTATTTTACGTAAAATAGTTTGAATAATATTTATCATTAAACAAATATTGCAAATTAATGCGCGTAAATTATTGTGTGACCTTTTTGCACTAAAAAATAACATATTTGGGATATTTAAAAACTCAATAGGCAATCAAAAATTTTCTTATATCAAACTTTTTACGACTTGAGTGCTGATCATTCACAAGTATCGAGTAGTTTAAAATAATGAAAGAAAAAGGTGGGGTCAGTGATGTTAATTTTGAAATATTTGTCAAAATATGTGATTTTCAGGCAAAAAATGGTGTAAATTTGACCTTGACTTCTTTTATATATTTTCATTTTTTTGAAAAGTTTGTTGAGGGAAGGTGTAAAACTTAGTCTAAAAATATAAATTAAGACCTATATTGAATTTTTTTAACAATATCAAAACGGAAAATATTCTCCGAGTAAAAGTATGTGTGGCTAAATTTCCATTACATTAAATTTTATAAATGTGCAGATTTGCACAATTTTCTGCTAAATATCCTTCCACCAAAAGAAATAGTCCCTCATAAATCTTGCTTCTTTGTAGATTTTTGAGCAGTTTTTTCATTGAATGTTAAAAAAATTACATTGTTGAATTTAAATATGTTATAAAAATTGAATTTTAATAAGTAGTTTTGAAGTAAAAGCTTCTGCGTGAACTTTTCTAAAAAGCTGACGAGTGACTTACCCTAAGAATATTCAATATCAAAGTCCATTAAACAATACAAAATAGGAGCAGAGAAACAAGGACCTCCGAAACATCAGAGGTGGGATAAGGTGCCATGGAGGAGTAGCATTCCCTGCTAAATAGTCACACCCGCCGTTTGCTCCTTGTCATGATCGGGAAATAACGGAAAAATCCGTCCCCAATTCAGGGTATATATAATGGACAAAAAATTAGTATGAAAGACGTCAGTCACCAACAACTCAATCGTAAATTGTATTTGCTGACAAGGGCAATGTATCGGCCATAGAACTGTTTTAATAAAACATGGGAAATCTATTAGACACTAAAAATAACAGAATTAATATAGATAATAGCATTTGCTTTCCCTTCAGCTAAAGATAATATTTCATCTCCTACTTAGCTATAAACCATATCATGATGATTCACAAAGATGAATACTTAATGAGATTTTATTGGTTTTATTCATGTTCAAAATTTTTTTTACATCTTTTCATCATCTTGGAAATAAAGTCAGGTTCACATATCCTGTGTTGGAAACGATGTTTGAGGAATAATTTTCAAATAAAATACAAGGTGTGAATTTACATTTGAAATATGGTGGAAAACAAAACCTGGCTAATTTGTATTTTAAAACATAAATGATGTTAACGTCTATACTTTTTTGGAAATAATTGGTTTGATAAACATTCATGTTTTTTTTTTTTTAGCAAATTCATAATCCGCTAAACGTCAAATAGTTGTTGATTTTCAATATCCATAAACTATGATACAACCCTCTATTCAATGAATCTAGATAATTTTTCTTTTTAATAAATAACCTTTTTATATTATGAAAGAGACAGAGTGAAGTTTGATGATGAAGAGAACTTCGTGAATAATATGTTGATAGAACGACTGATGCTCATGACTACGTCTATGTGTGCGTAGTTTAAAACTTCCATCACACTTATATCAGAACACTCTGAACTTAATTGTTTCAAATCCACTTCTGACATTTAAATCCATATAGAAAGACCGTTTTTAGCTTCTTAATCCAGTGTATGGAAATGTGTTCTCAATGATGGGCTACGAATATGACTGTAGATCTTTTATAGAGTTAATTTCTACTTTCATCTTCAGAATTCGTATTGCTAATGGGTTTTGTTTTAATACATGAAGATGACTGTTCTTTATTCTAATATTTTTCATTTATTGACAAAGTAGATTGTTTACGTAAATTGAAT
Source organism: Saccostrea glomerata (assembly GCA_003671525.1). Taxonomy (NCBI): domain Eukaryota; kingdom Metazoa; phylum Mollusca; class Bivalvia; order Ostreida; family Ostreidae; genus Saccostrea; species Saccostrea glomerata. Next base: position 490,904 of record PRKT01000360.1, on the reverse strand, counting down.
TGTTTGTAGAGAAACCATCAGTCCCTTTCGTTAAAATCTTTGTTCAAATATTTTATTTCTAGGTTGAACCTTGGTTTCAGCAATGTACCTAAGTATCTACGGGTGTTCATGAATTCTATTTAGATAGAATTTTAATTTATTTTTAAAATGTATTTTACCATATCAGTAAATGCTTTAAATTTATACCAGTAATAGAAAATGCTTTCAATTTATCGACTAAAATAAAAACTTCCTGTAAGCGAAACTTGAATAAAAATATTAATATTAAATGGACACAGTCATGATGACAATATTATTTGATTTATACATAATTGTCACAATATGATTTTATTGTTTAAAGATGAAGTAAAATTAGCTTTCGAAAATCCAACATATATATAGCACATGTTCAAAAATATTGTTATTGTTTGATTTTATGTAACATATGATTGTAACGTTTGTTTCCAAAACCAAGTTATTCCATCTGAAAATTTATAACTATAGACTATTTATATGAAATGACAATGGTTTTTGATAATAAAATTGACTCGAATTTCCATATTAAACCAGTAAGATGTCATCTTTGACTCAAAATTTATAAAATAGTTTAGGTATCTTTTTGACATTGCTGATCTAGGTGAATGTATTGTGTTGTTCAGAGTTAAGTAATCTGTTAGTTACTACGCATATCATTCACGAAATCATCTATTTTCATTTGTGCCTCCAATAACAAGAATCAACCCACATATTGAAAAACGACAATTATTTAGGTTTTTTCTGACTGTCTTCAGACGTATATCGGGTTGATCAACCGAACAGATGGTGAGGTTTCTCAAAGTGCGAGAGATACAAAACACAAGACTCATACTGTACACTTTATGAGCAATTTCTAAAGCGAGATCAGTTATTGATAAACAATTTCCTGTCCTTAATAAAGGACTTCAATACGAAGACCATATGCATGTGTTTCTAAACGAAATTCAAGTAGAGAAAATTTCTAGGAGTAGTGAATATACATGTACATGTAGGTTTGTTCACATTTCTACAATGGCCTACATGTAGCAACATTCTATAAAAATAATTATTACAAGGAAGAAAAATAGAAAATGCTTAAAATCGTCTTGAAAGGACGCTAATCAATAAAACAAATTAAAAAAAAATGATTACATCTTTCTACAAAACGGTTATAAAGTAAATTATTATGTAGCTTTAATATTCCAAGATTGAAAGGAAATTAAAATGTTTGTCCAACAACATATAACAGCATAAAAGCATCTCGTAATCAGTTGCAGTCATTGTAGTCCTAGATTTGGTTGGAATAATAATGAAAAAATAAGGCAATATGCATGAAATATTATTTAGAAGCTGTTAAATATTATTTCAATTTATTTAAATTTAAATTCAAAGTCTTGAATTTAAATCACAATAACATTTCTTTAGTAGGGATGTATAGAAAATCACAAATGTAGGCTGACCCCAACAATTGTATGACTTTGCTCTTTATATATCCATGGATTGATTTCAGATGTAAAATGTGTTGAATCGTATAGTTTAAATATCAATTAAAAATTTGAGATGAAATTTTTTGTTTTATTTGATTCTTTTTTTATCACATTTTACCGGGCCCATAAGTGCATAGCAATGAACGCGCGTTTCATTGTCTGTTTGAATTTCAGACAAACGTTGAAAACTACAATTTCTGACCTTTTAAAACAACTGTTACGCTGTCGTTTTTACTCATTTTTCAAAACAATGGGTGTCGATTGAGTACTAAATTACGGAAGCGTATTAGTGCCACTTTGACACTTCACTTTTTTTAAATTTCTACACTTTAATCTGTAAAATTTACACTTTAAAGTGTAAATTTTACACTTTAAAGTGTAAATTTTACACTTAAATTTTACACTTTAAAGTGTAAATTTTACACATTAATCTGTAAATTTTACACTTTAATCTGTAAATTTTACACTTTATTTGTTTATTCACATAGTCAAGTAAGCAACTGCACACATTCCCAGTAACGCATTTTAAAGCTAACAGACCGTTAATCATGCAAGATAATTACGGAAGCGTAATTTCAATCTGAACTGGAAATAAAAAAATCTTTAAAATATATATTTTTACTTTTCGTTACACTATAGTAAAACTAAAGAAACACATGTATATATACTGAAACAAAAGCAGATCCCTGATTTCTTATGCTGGGGAAGATTACGAGACCCATGAGGAAATAGTCCATCCTTGTTATGTTCCCCAAACGAAGTTGGGGAACATATTGTTTTTACTCTGTTTCTTATTATTATTATTCTTATTATTATTATTTTTCTTCTTGGGAAAATTTTGTCCGCGAGTGATCTTGTAAACTACTCATCCAACTTAGGTGAAACCTTTTTAGGGTAAGTAGGCATGTTATGTAGATTTGCGGAATCAAGGTCATTTTGCGCGCACGTGCTTGCAAGAGCGCGCACGTGCGAAACTTAAAATGACCAATATATAATGGATATAATCGTAACTTCTCTATTTTGTGACGAAATGTTTTGAAACTTATAATGCAAGGATATATTAGTAGTATGCACAAGATGACATGGTCAAAATAGCAAGATCGCACGCGCATGCACGTGCGCTTCGCTCTGATTGGCTGAAACTAAAGTCTCAATATCTTTCTTGTTTCTTGTCATAATCCTTTGAAATATTGAACATAGACCAACATTATAAAGATCTACAACATGATATATAAGAATTTTCATGAAAGCATGCGCATGCCCGCGTGCTGCAATCTGATTGGCTGAAACTTTAAATGGCTATATCTCCTTTGTTTTTTGACGAAATGCTTTGAAATTTAAAACATAGCCATGCATTAGGATATCCTACAATATGATATAGAAAAAAATCATGAGATCACGCGCATGCACGTGTGCTGCAATCTGATTGGCTTAAACTTGAAATGGCTGTAACTCCCTTGTTTTTCAACCAAACTGGATGGAATTTAGAATATAGATAGATATAAAAGACTTCTACAAGAAGGTATGGTCATCATGCACGTGCACGCACGTGCGTGCATTTGGAATGAGTGAAATGAAAAATACCCTTGAAAGAGTGATTTTTCTTACTTTTGGACTGAATGCCTTAATATATTGTATAGTAAAATATGTAGATAGTGTAGACAAGATGATATGATCATAACGCACATGCATTCACATGCGCACGTGGGCAATGCTAAAATTTTAATATAATGGTATCCTTCTGGGAAAACGTTGTTAAAGTCAAAAATGCACAGACTTTGTCTTATTTAATGAAGTTTACAGGGAATATGGCACCAAAAAGGAGTCGGGGAGCGTTTGGGGAACATCTGTAACGGTTCCCGTTACAATTAGCACTAGTTTACTAACGACATCAAAAAATATCATCCTAATCAATGCGTGGACAAAATGGATCGAATTATTGGTCTCATACACCAGGAATGGGCATCCAGTAAAATAATTATATCCCTTGCGACACCCAGGGCAGATGAAAACCGTTACCATACCAATGGTCAGATTCTGAATGCTTCTCAAACAACACTTACTTGAAAATCCTTCTGTGTCAACACTACATCATTCGTACATGCTACACGAGGGTGACCCCCGACTGAACTTGCTATGTGACACTGGTGTTCACTTAAACGAAATTACGTCTCAGTGTTATAAAAGTAATTCAATGGATCACAAGCGACAATTTGATAGACAAATAAAGTAATTTTCAATAGAATTCTGATACAATTATTCAAAATTTGCTTTTCGAGTCTTCTTCCGACGTTAGAAATTTACGACAATACCCTGGCTATTTTCCGCTACCATGTTGACAGAGAGACTATCTCTTTTATTTTTCAAAGAAAAAACACTTAATTCGTTTGTTTTTGTAAGCAAGAAGTGTATTGATCTATTTTGTTTGGTACCTTACAAATACTGTCCAGGCGATTTCATTTCTAGGTACAACCTGCACGACAAGATCAAGATGAACGCCATGATTTTGAAGTACATGTAAGTACACCAAAACGTTCCGACCGAGCTTCACTTGTTCACTATGATTAGTACGTAATGTCTTCTTAGTAAACGCATTTTATTCACATCATTATGAAAGGTTAGCTCATCGAGTAAATGCAGAAGAATAATCTGATCAATGAACGCTTTTGTCTCATCTCGAAAATGAAGGGGGAAAACTCACATGGCTCTATGGGCAGTGCATGGAATGAGTCTATGACACCATTGATGCAGTAGGTTCTTATTCTCGTGATAACGACATTTTGTACTTGTGTTTTCAAACAATACTGAAAATTATTCACACAAATGAGAAAATAGCAAAACAATCATGCACATTTGTCATTGACTGAAAAAAATTTCCAATGTATTCCTATGTTAAACTTTGATACCCAATTGTAGCCTCACTTTACCTCCGGGGGTCACAATTTGAACAAACATGGATCTTCATTACCAGAGGATGTTTCTACATGAGTTTCATCTCTCCTGGCCCAGTGGTTCTTGAGGAAAATTTTCCTTTACGTTTTTCTTTGCTAAACTTTGCTCCCCCATTGCAGACCCACCCTGTACCCTAGGACCATGATTTGAACAAACGCGAATCTAAACAACATGAGGATGCTTCCACGAGAATGTCATCTCTTCTGGCCAACTGGTTCTTGAGAAGAAGACTGTTGAATGATACCATTAATTTATCACTAATTCATAATTATCTCCCCGTGAGCTAAAAATGAGAAGGTTTCTGTTGTATTTTAAAAACAACTATTGCTTTCTGAATATAGTGTACTGTGAAATTATGCTTTTATTATCTAATTTATTCCACCCTGCAGTTACATGTAAGATGCATCCTCTATATGTATTGTTGAAGTTCGAATCTGCTTTAACTGGGATTTTCTCCTTCTCTCTCTTGCTCTTATTTCAGAAGACTGAACTCCTAAAAACTCGTATAAAGTTTATCTTAACTTAGCAGCCAGGTAAAATTACATATGGGAACTCTTAAATGCTTTTTAAAATGGTTGCCTTAAAGGCAAAGCAAAGGGAGGAGTAGAGCAGCGCTAGTGTTCTCAATATTGTTTTTGGCATTTTTCTTACGTCTAAAACAATGAATAAAAACCTCTTTGCTCACCAGATTTAAAGACGGAGAAATGATCCCAGAGGAGTTTCAGAATGTCAGAGGTAATTGTCTCTCATGCATTTTTACATCTTCAGCTACAATTTATTTTTACACATGTGAAAGGGAAAACTATGAAAAGAAATGTGAACAGGAGCCGCCTGCGAATTAGTAAGAATATTTGTATAATTCAATTATAATGGTCAATAGTTATATATACAGGGGAAATACAAATAGTTTAGAAATTTTTTATGCATATTTACTTTTTGCAACTTTGCATTAAATAGGAAAACGCAATCCAAGAAGAGAAAATCTGTTGATGTCATGACAGAAAACCAGGATGAATGCCAAGGGTAAGCATTTCTATCTATTATGTTCTAATACTTTATTTTGTAGACGATGACTATATGCAAGATTTTTTTTATTTTTTGTTTTTTAAGCGTGTTTTCTTCCAAAGAGATAAATCACCGAAGACCTTTATAAACTTCATGTTTAATTATATTTATGTACCAGGTCAAAGAAAACAAGTGAAAAGACAACTGTGGTTCAAACAGAAAATGAAAATATATTCTTCGAGAAAGAAGTACCTGCAGAAATCTGTAGCTAAGAAAGAAGAAGAAATTCAAAATCTTCAACAGCAAATAACAATATCAACAAAAAAAACTTAAACATGCTGAACAGTCTGTCAAACAGTAGAATCGTCCTTAAAGAGCAGGACAGTAAGAGCATTGTCTTATAGAGCAGGACAGTAAGAGCATTGTCTTATAGAGCAGGACAGTAAGAGCATTGTCTTAAAGAGAAGGACAGTAAGATCATTGTCTTAAAGAGAAGGACAGTAAGATCATTGTCTTAAAGAGAAGGACAGTAAAATTATTGTTAGTACTTAATAGTTTGAAGCTTTGTTTTTAAGCCAAGCAATGTGAACATTTTAAACCATTTTATTATTATAACATTCATTAAATCATAAGTTTAAAGAAATTCATACTTTGAAGTGTGGGAGAATCAAAATGGTTAAAAATAGAAATAAGATAAAAATCTGCCATACGTAAAGATCATTTTTTTTTCATTTTATTTTGTTTATTTAAGTTATTGCAATTGTTACATTTTCATTTTCAGATGATGATTACTGACTTGCAAGAAAAATTGAAAGATGAAATCCAAAATAAACAGCATGTTACAGATGCAGCTGTACGTGCCCGACAGAATCTCCAAATAATGTCTTCTGGTCATCAAGTAAATCTTTGATAGTATTGTGTTCAACATGTAAAAATCATAATAGAGAAATAAACAAGCAGAGTGTATGCAAACGTGGTTCTTTGCTTTAAGAAATTTTCGCATTTATACAGAAGGTCAAATATAAGTGAAGAGTTCAATAAGAGATGACATAGGTGTTCTTTGTGATTACAGAAATAGTTAAAGAAAAAAAAGTTTATTATAATTGAATTTTATAAACCTGTCCTGTATTCTATATACTATCATTCCTCTAAAACAACGATCTCCATCATTAATTTTGACTGAAAGCTAGAAAAAGTACTATTGCATTTTCCTTTATTTACTCTGGAATGCATTGATAGTGATTAGAATGCCAAGTTTAAGTTATTTGTACTGCAAAGGCTCTCAACTCTCCTTGATGCAGTAAATTATTTATTGTTTTAAGTTAAACAATTAACTATAGCGATTTAAAAATGTATTTGTAATATCTCCAGTAAAGGTCCTACATGTTCCGTTGCGTCAAAACTCCAATAGTTTAACACCCCCCCCCCTCGTTTATGTGTCTATAAAATACACTTCACAAAACAATTATAACTTTATTACACTCCAGCCTCGATAAAAATTTAAGAATTCAGCAAAATAAATCACTTGAACACGGATCCTCCTTTCTGTGTTTTAAAAATTGCGACGGCGCTAGCTCACCTATCTTTTTGTTGAAGATAAACTTGTAATTCAATAAAATAAATTTATGTCTATAAATAGTTTATGTGTGCTGTTATTAGAATTATTTTATGTACGACCTATCTAATTTTTTAGAACTCTTTTGTGTTATTGTTTTCCTGTATTTCGCGGGTTTTCAACCTGCTCCTGTCCACCTGTTTTGCCATATTTTCATTATTTTCATTGATCCTAGTCAGCTCAAAATGTAAGTTTATTGATGTAAATTGTTTATCTAACAAAGATGTAATTAGCAAGATTTGTTTTTATTAGAGAAATATGAGTTAAATTGCACACAGTTTCTATACATATGACTCGATCTATGGCGGCCATTTTTGAACCTAATTTTGATTGATTTGTGTATATTGCCATTGGTAAATCGGTAATTGTAATCATTTAAACTTAGTCTAAATTCTTTAAACTTTATTGTGCAACAGAAATATGTTGAAATATCTTTCCATTATATATCACAATGTGAATTTGAGATCAGTTCATATGTGCTATGTTTACATGCATTAAGTGATTTTGTGTACATCAAGTTTTCTTGTATTTTGTAGCTTTTTACCATCGTCTTTACACATCATCGCATCACATATCATCTGCTTCATCATCAATAAATGATCAGAAATCTATACTTTGGTGTATTGGTTAGCTATACTGTTGATCCAACAGTACAGTAAAAAGATTTACATGACCCACGGATCATCACCACACAGTCATCATGGCAGACAAACAGGAACAATCAGAGAAGCGTTTACATGTTCCAACTGAGAAGGGTTTAGCGTCATTCGAAGCTAAGTGTGTTGATTATAAGAAACGTATTGACAAGTTATGGAACACTGTTGAGGACATTATTCTTAGTATACAAGAAAGTGACAAAACCATAAAAACATTACGTAGATTCGATGCTGATATTCGTGCAGCCTTTGAACCATATCTCAGTCATGCTGATGAGTATAGAGATTTCCTTCTACGTACAAACAGTGAGGCCTCCAAACAGGAAGAGACAAGGTTTCGGGAACTTTTGTGAAAGCGAAACAGATTGTTGAAAATTCATTGGAGCAAATAAAGACTTTGCGATTAGACTTGGTGGAAACTGCTTCCCATATATCTGGTGCAAGTTCAGGAAAGAGAAAACAGAAATTAGAATTCTTAAAGAAAGAAGCAGAACTTCAGAAGGAAAAGTTGAAATTAGAAGAAGAGGAAATCACTCGGAAAGCTGAAGTGCATAGGAAGAAACAAGAATTAGACATTAATCTGAAACTTTTGAAAGAGGAAAATGTGGTCATGGACGAGGAGTCTGAAGGTTCTTTGTCATTGGATATAGAGTCTGAGACCAAAGATGAACAGGTACGAAGATATGTCGAAAGTCTGAATTTTCGTGAGAATGACGTTGCGAGTTCAAACTTACATACTCCTGTCCCTGACAAAACTATACCCATTCCAACGCCTTACCGACCAATACAGAGTTATACGAACCCTGTTCTACCTCCAGCTAGTGCACCAGTTTTCCATCCTGCAGAACCAACATCTGCCATTCCTCCTACTCAGTTTGACTCTGTTCCCATAGCTCAACAGTTTCCTAACATTGCTAACAACCCTACGTCCGAAAACGCACTGTCGGATTTGACATTGTTTATGATGCGGAAACAGCTTGTACCTGAGAGACTGTCAACATTCGATGACAAGGCAGAATCGTATAATTCGTGGAAGTGTTCATTTCTAAACATTATGAGTGAAATCAAGGTTTCAAAGCATGAAGAACTTGATCTTCTTATCAACAGACTGTCTGGAAAATCTAAAGAGGTGGCAAGCAGCATTAGGAATGCCAATCCTGGAGAGGTGAATCGTGCAGTGAAACTGATATGGGAACGACTAGATGAAATGTTCGGGAGACCAGAAATGATTGAGTCATCTCTTCGATTACAGCTGGAAAACTTTCGTCAGATTGCTCCTAGTGAAAACAGTAGACTCTATGACTTATTGAACATTTTGATAAAAGTAGAATCACTGAAGGCTAATCCACAGTTTTCAACCAGCTTAGCTTATTTCGACTCGTCAGCAGGTGTCAACCCCATATTGCTGAAGTTACCATACCATCTGCAGGAAAAGTGGATCTCAAGAGCGTCCATTTACAAAAGAGACAATACTGTACATTTTCCACCATTTTCCTTTTTTGTACAGTTTATAAAGGAAATGTGTGCTATAAGAAATGATCCTGCATTTATGTTTAACAGACCAATGACTCAAAGTAATAGAAATGTTACCAAGATGCCAGTCCCACGGGCTCCTGGGGTGCATGCTCGTAGGACGGATGTGAACGAGAATTCAAGGTCAAACTACAATCGCTGTCCATATCACAAGGTGGACCACAGCATACATGAATGTAACGGATTTCGTGCTAAGCAAATGTGGAGCGCAAGAACTTTCTACAGAGTAGACGCATTTGTACCAGATGCTGTACCTTTAAACACTTACCTAAAGACTGTACAGCGAACATTCAGTGTAGAATATGTGGTAGTCATTCTCATGCTACAGCCTTACATCCAGAAAGATCCTATGTACAAAGAGGAAGTGTTCACGGCGGGGAGGCTAACCGTCAGCAACAAGAGACATCTTCACAATCTACGCAATCTGCTGGACCGGTGGCAGCAACAACTGATAGCACACCTACTACATCCTTTACAACTGACAGAGTGTCAACTTCATGTACACAGTTCTGCGGCGAAGGGTATAAAGGCCGTTCCTGCAGCAAAACCTTACTTGTGGATGTGTTTCACTCAGACTTTCCAAACTCTACAGTACGTTTGTACGCAATACTGGATGACCAAAGTAATCGATCTCTCGCATCACCTGACCTATTTGATGTCATGAACATTACAAGTGAACCCACCAAATACACACTCACCTCATGTTCTGGAAACACAGTGAGATATGGTAGGAGAGCTCATGGCCTTATGGTTCGCTCCGTTGATGGCTCAGTTATTTACGAGCTGCCTTCCCTTATTGAGTGTGATGATTTACCCAATGAACTGTCGGAAGTACCCACACCAGATGTAGCTAAGTCCTTTAACCATCTACGAGATATTTCATCTCTCATCCCCGAGTTTGATCCAAACTCCAAGATTCGGTTACTTATTGGAAGAGACCTACCTGAAGCTCATCATATTAAACAACAGATTGTGGGTCCGAAAGGCACGCCATATGCCTTAGAACTAGAGCTTGGCTGGGTAATTATCGGTGAGGTCTGTTTAGGAAAGATCCATCCTCGTGACTCTGTATGTGTGAATAAAGTGTCAATTCTTGGTAATGGAAGTGCAACCTGCAATGAACCTTGTCAAAACTACCTGCATGTCAAGGATCATATATCGACATCTACAAGTGCACTGAGTGATCGTGATTTTCGTGGTGACAGTGTATTCACAAAGACTTTACGAGATGACGAAGTTGGCCTATCAGTTGAAGATCGTGTCTTCTTACAGCTAATGGACACATCATTTAGGAAGGATGAGGAAGGGTATTGGACAGCACCTTTACCTTTTAGACAACTTCCTGATTACTTACCAAACAACAAACCCCAAGCTTACCGTCGTGCTCAAATACTTCACTGTAGTTTGCAGAAGGATCCTGTGAAAAAAGAACAATTTGTAACATTTATGCGTAAAGTACTAGACAGTGGAGCTGCGGAAGAAGCCCCTTCTTCCTCGGAATCAGATGGCCCCTGCTGGTATCTACCATTGTTTGGCGTACAAAATCCGAAAAAACCAGGACAAGTCAGAGGAGTGTTTGATTCGTCGGCGGTCTTTGAAGGGACGTCCTTAAATGGTATGCTCATGTCTGGTCCAGATATGGTGAACAGCTTATTGGGGATTCTTCTTCGGTTCAGAAAGGATGAAGTCGCAATGACCGCTGATATTGAGCAGATGTTTTATCGATTCAGAGTTAACGAGAAACATCGTGACTTCCTCAGATTTTATTGGTACAGGAACAACAACCCAGATGACATTCTCATAGAATACAGAATGACAGCCCATGTATTCGGGAACAGCCCATCTCCAGCCATAGCTACCTATGGTCTTCGTAAAACTGTGGAGAATGCTGACTTAGATGTGAAGGACTTTGTCAATCGCAATTTTTATGTAGACGACGGGCTAATTTCACTACCTTCCGAGACTGATGCCATCAGTCTTATGAAACGCACACAGTCTACGATGCAGAGCGAAGGCAAGTTGAGACTTCACAAGATTACCTCAAATAAAAGAATTGTCATGGATGCATTTGATCCAAGTGACCATGGTGAAAATCTGAAAGAAATAGACAGTGATGACACAGTACACAGAAGTCTTGGATTGTGCTGGAGTCTGAATGACGACACGTTCCGATTCACTATCCCAGCGGAAGAGAAGCCATTCACACGTCGTGGCCTCCTATCACATGTAAACAGTTTATTTGACCCCTTAGGATTTATCGCTCCGATAACCTTAAGTGGAAAGATCCTCCTGAGAGAAGTGACCTCTACAGGAGTCGACTGGGACACACCTTTACAATCGGAACATCTTCAAAAATGGACAGAGTGGATATCATCTCTTCAGATCCTGAAAGATGTCACCATTCCACGGATGTTATCACATGTATCCATTAGCATAGCCAAGACTGTAGAAGTACACATATTTTGTGACGCCTCAGAAAAGGCGATAGCCGCATCGGCATACCTGAAAGTGACAGACAATGATGGACATTCAAGAGTGAGATTCTTGATGGGAAAGGGAAAGTTAGCGCCATCTAGGGGACATACCATCCCTCGTCTAGAACTCTGTGCTGCGGTTTTAGCGACAGAAATAGCACAGATAATATCGATACAACTGGATATTCCATTGGAGTGTATGTGTTACTACAGTGACAGTAGAGTGGTCCTTGGATATGTCAGCAATCGTACTCGCCGCTTCTATTCCTATGTGAGTAATCGTGTTGACCGCATCCTGAAAATCTCAAGTGCCGACCAATGGAATTACATTTCAACAGATAGAAATCCTGCTGACTCTTGCACCAGGAGCATCTCTTACAATACGGATATTATGCAACTTCCATGGATCGTTGGACCGCAGTGGCTCTGTGAAGCAAAGAGGGTAGATGATGATAGTGAAAGTTTTTCACTCATAGAACCTGACAATGATGTTGAGGTGAGACCACTGATGACAAAAATCAGCACTGGACCTTACTTACCCAGTCAACTAGGAACAGAGCGATTTGAGCGATTTTCCAGCTGGAAATCTTTGATTCGTGCAGTTATGACTCTTCAGAAACTTGCCAGGAAGCTACAGACTTCACAGAATTCTCAGCAAGACACGGAATCTACATCTCACATTGATGATGTACAGAAAGCAGAGTGTTTAGTTCTCAGAGATCTTCAAAAAGAACATTTTCAAAGAGACATTGAATTCATTATGGATGAGAAGCCATTACCCAGAGATAGCAAGATTGCACAGTTGTCACCCTTCCTTGATAAAAGTGGACTCCTTCGTGTTAGCGGTAGGATCAATGCAGCAGCCAATCAAGTACCTGCTAAGGAAGTAAATCCCATCATATTACCGAAAGGAAGTCATATAACATGTTTGATTATACGGGATTTCCATGAGAAAACCAAACATCAAGGAAGGCTTTTCACTGAGGGAGCCGTTCGCACAGGAGGTTATTGGGCCATTGGAGCTAAACGAGTGATATCATCCCTCATACACAAGTGCGTAACCTGCCGTAAGTTGAGACGCTACAGAGAAACTCAGAAAATGGCTGATGTGCCAGCAGAGAGATTGATTCCAGGTCCACCTTTCACTTCTATTGGTATCGACGCCTTTGGACCCTGGGAAATTGTAACTCGTAAAACTCGAGGAGGCGCTGCCAACAGTAAGCGTTGGGCAATCCTATTTACATGTTTAGTATCCAGAGCCGTGCATATCGAGGTCATTGAGGAGATGTCGAGTTCCTCCTTCATCAATGCCTTACGACGTTTCTTAGCAATACGAGGCCCAGTGAAATTGATACGTTCTGATCGAGGCACGAATTTCATTGGAGCTGCCGAAGAAATGAAAGTCAACACAATAAGAGTAGAAAAAGGACCAGTTCAGGAGTTCTTAGAGACATCAGGAATTACTTGGAAATTCAACGTGCCACATGCATCCCATATGGGGGGTATATGGGAGAGAATTATCGGGATCACAAGGAGAATTCTGGATTCTATGTTACTGGAATCACGTTTCAAGCCTCTAACACATGAAGTACTGGTGACCTTTATGTGTGAAGTCTGTGCTATAATTAACTCGCGTCCCATCACGCCAATATCCACAGATCCGGAGGAACCTCTTGTTATCAACCCATCTATGATCCTTACAGGAAAGGTCGATTTCTTACCTGTGATATCCCACTCCTTGGATATCAAAGACGTTCATCGTGCGCAGTGGAAGCATGCCCAAGTGTTAGCTGACATATTTTGGCAATATTGGAAAAGAGAGTACTTAAAGACACTGCAGTCGCGACGTATATGGAAGGACAGACAGCCAAATGTGAAACCGGGTGATGTTGTGATCGTTAAGGACTCTGCAGTGCACCGAAACCACTGGCCGACGGGTATCGTTGAAAAAACATTCGCAAGCGATGACGGTTTAGTACGAAAGGTTCAGATCCGAGTGATTCGTGATGGCAAACCTGCATTTTTCATGAGACCTGTACATGAATTAGTTGTGCTGTTAGATTGAATTATCATACTGTATTCGATCATGATGTTTAGTTTTTGATGTTTAGTTTATTTGATCAAATATATTAGTAGTGGTATATTATACCAGACGGGGAGTGTGCTGTTATTAGAATTATTTTATGTACGACCTATCTAATTTTTTAGAACTCTTTTGTGTTATTGTTTTCCTGTATTTCGCGGGTTTTCAACCTGCTCCTGTCCACCTGTTTTGCCATATTTTCATTATTTTCATTGATCCTAGTCAGCTCAAAATGTAAGTTTATTGATGTAAATTGTTTATCTAACAAAGATGTAATTAGCAAGATTTGTTTTTATTAGAGAAATATGAGTTAAATTGCACACAGTTTCTATACATATGACTCGATCTATGGCGGCCATTTTTGAACCTAATTTTGATTGATTTGTGTATATTGCCATTGGTAAATCGGTAATTGTAATCATTTAAACTTAGTCTAAATTCTTTAAACTTTATTGTGCAACAGAAATATGTTGAAATATCTTTCCATTATATATCACAATGTGAATTTGAGATCAGTTCATATGTGCTATGTTTACATGCATTAAGTGATTTTGTGTACATCAAGTTTTCTTGTATTTTGTAGCTTTTTACCATCGTCTTTACACATCATCGCATCACATATCATCTGCTTCATCATCAATAAATGATCAGAAATCTATACTTTGGTGTATTGGTTAGCTATACTGTTGATCCAGCAGTACATTATGCATGCTGACCAGGACACATGTATTTGTTTACATTGGCCTTAGTATTGTATTTAAGTATTTTTAGGTCACGCATGTGCACTTTAACTTTATACATATAAGCTAGTCAGCGCATGCGCAGTCATTCTACATTATATAAACAGCCACAATATTTTAACTGTCTGAGAAGGGTCTGAGATGTGCTTATGCGTCATACATAACGATTTTCGAACGACTTGACCAACGTTACAACATCATCAAGGATACGCAACGCATATTTCCATAGGTAAATTCTTAATATCTATCGCCTTTTCAGTGAAAAATCGATAGCGTCGGTTCAAGGTTCTCTCGGTGCCAAGTGCGCGCAGTGACGCTAAAGGATAAACAAACTGTTTACAGAATTCACTTGTTTTTTTTTTATAACAATCTTGACAAAATGTTTTTATTCATTTTACTGCTCGATCTTGCGACTAACCCCGGTGTTATGCGCGAATGAATTCATTCCTACAATATTGTTGCTGTTTATTTGTTGATGTCAACCTCGATAGTAGGGGACTCGCATGTGAAAAGGCTAAAGTCATTCATAAGAGCAGACCGTTTAGCTGAATCCGTTTTCGACGTTTCCGGATTAAAAGAAGTAAATTTCTTTGGATTAAGCGGAGGACTTATTGACAAGGGTCACCATTTATCTGTGGTTTTATCTGCAGTTAGACGCTACAACCCGCAGCACCTCATTGATATATCGGGGGTAATGACCTAGATTCGCGTGACCAAGATTATAGTTCGGAGTGTCTTAAGTTTAAACTGACTGCATTTCTAACGCAGCTTAAACGAGTATTTCGTCTGAAAACAGTAACTGTGTTAAGCTTCATTCCCAGAACCTTGACTAGAAATGTAAACAATACCACCTACAACCAGCGGGCCAAGGAAGCTAACTCTTATCTAAAGGATTATTGTTCATCACACAGTCTAGTGTTCTGGAAACTAAGGGGTTTTTTTGACAGCCGTGACCCAATTCTATGTGATGGGGTGCATCTAAATAGTTTAGGGTATCATAAACTCTGCAAACAGATCAGGGGCGTGATATTATCTCAACGTAGACAGGATTCTTCGTCCGCAGCAAAACAGCATTGAAGACGGGGGGCTTCTTGCTGTAACTTTTGCCGTGCAAATAATTATAAACACTTTAGATCATGTGTTAATTAAAAGAGTTAGTTTTACTTTTTCTTTTTTAATCATAAGTATATTTAAGGATGAACAATTGCATGTATAAATTACCTGGGCTAATATGTTACGTCTTTTTCAGTAAAAGGTGTATATTTAGAGTGACAGACAAGAGTGTTCCAAACATTTGTATATATTAATTTGTCTAGAGACAAGTAACTGCTTTGTTCTTAATTCAGCTTTTACAAGATTTTAGCATATACCGTTATACATTAAGCCTTAGTGCTATCAGGCACGTAGCATCGATTTTGAAAGGGGG
>PRKT01000360.1:401009-463657 GCA_003671525.1 Saccostrea glomerata | reverse complement strand
GGGGTTGTTAAGATCATATTAACTACTCATATATGTATGTCATTTACCTATTTAACGCCTACCCCAACCCAACTGACATCCCTGCCTTATTTCAGACATGTGAGTTTTATATTATTTAAACAGCATATTTTATGAGTAAATGATAAAAAACCGTTCAATGTTATATATATATATATATATATATATATATAGAAAGCACAAAGAAATTCACTTTTACATGGATACCCACTTCCGCCCCAGCCCGGGGTTGAACTCACGACCTACGGAATCTGTCTCCTAGCAGTACAGGAACAGCACGCTAGACCGCTCGGCTATCTAGGCAAGTTAAAAAACTTGCTTTCGATGCCGATGGAATTCTCGCGGCGCTGTCCTACACTACACGGTCATTGAGAATAGAAGTGAGATACAGTTATTTGGACATTAGTTTTAACAGAGGATTGAAACCAATACACGTTGTAATGAATTAATTATTATTTATAAAGCATATATTTAAAGCACATTGTACAACAACTCTTAAACTAACATAACTGCCCAAAGTGTAGAAATATTTATATAGAAAGCACAAAGAAATTCACTTTTATATGGATACCCACTTTCGTCCCCGCCCGGGGCTGAACTCTCGACCTTCAGAATCTGTCTCCTAGTAGTGCAGGAACAGCGTGCTAGACCGCTCGGCTATCTAGGCAAGTCAAAAAACTTGCTTTCGATGCCTAAGTTGTTCGATGCAGGATATAATCATGCAAGCCAATCGATTGATCATCTTCATAAAATTGAAAAATCTGACAGTCATCTCTTATATTTACATGGTATTGATTCCGCCAATCCACGAGCTAGACGTTACACTTGATGTCTCTATGTGTCAACCCCTAGACGTGATTTTTTAAACGTGCCTATCGATGAATCATTGATGAAGAAATTAAGTACATTAAGATTTTTTTTTTTTGATTTTGTCTCGAACCAAGACATCGAATTGTAAATTTATACTCATATATGTTCACCCAAAGCAGAAGATTAAAAAAATAACTTTTAATACCACTAGACAGTTTCTAGTGATTTGATGAATTTCATTTTGTTATAAACATTTTCTGCATGTAAACATAAACAAGGTACTAGCCTAGTTTACATTTGAAAAACTTTAAGTTCTGTATCTCGTTTGTTAATCAAAAATATTGTAAGACCTATAGCCTGTCATGTGTAATAACTAATATAATAATATTTTAGCATCAGTCGATCAGCTCTGCCATGGTACTGTATTGTATTGTGTAATTTGTTACTGCGTTTTTGCAGACATGTTGTTTTAATTGTTGATGATACAGTTCTGTTTTGCAGAACATGTTATGTATTTATTCTATTTATTACATGTTGATATGTAAATGATCTCTTTTCTAATTCAATTAAGTTTCTCATGAATCCGATCACATACCTTTAAAACTACATGATTTCTTGCAGTTATTCATGAACCTGGTTGGAGATATTATTACTTACATGAACTGTAATAGCGCGTTTTATTTGTTCTGGATACTTTTCATACAAACCGCTGCCATCTTTGTTGATGTGACGTAAATACTAGCTAGAGTTTCGCATTTTGTATTTCTATGTTTTATTGATCGTGTTTTATTTGAAATAACACAAATTATTGCTAAAACAATTGTTACAAACTATTTATTATAATTAGGCAGCCATTTGTACATTTAATAACTTATCAATTGTTCGTACTTGATAGTGCCTAGTTTGACATCGTCTGCTATACGATTCAATGTTTTTACGACAGAAATACGTATTTCTAAGAACTGAATACTTACTCACGGTTTGAGATAATATCCAGCATAGTCATATTAATTTAATCCATGTGTATTTGTCAAATCACAGCTTGTTTTTAATTATTTATCCTTTGTGTTCGGCAAACTTGTTTGGCATTGTACGGCAAGTCTCATGTTGTTCGGTACCGTACAGTGCCACGATTGGTCGGGTGTCGCTGTACAGTTATCTTATTGGTCAAGCCCTATCACGTGGTACCTTAGGAAGTCTATATATATGAGTCGATTTGCCAGTAATGGCAGATAATTTGTCGGAAGTTCACCAAGCGCCAAATACGAATTATAACTGAATTCCAAAAGCATTACGATCAGCCAATTTAGGTGAGAACAATTAAGGCAAATATCTCCCAACACACTGGACACCTATTTATTATTTGAAAACGTTATTATTAATTACTATTAATTGTTGACGGTCTCTTGGGTGCCACGCCCCTTTTTACCATATCCCTGTACGATAGACGCCCGCCACCGACCAAACTCTGAAACAGTTATATTTTACTTTATTGCTGAACTGTGATAATAAATTACTGTTACCTTTGTGAAACTCTCGTTCTGATTTAAACCTGAGGATAACAAGAATTTTAGTACAGGAGTACTACCAGTATTTATTTTTGTAGCGTCCCTGACTTAAGCTTGGCCATTCCCAGTGAGCTTACAATTTTGGTGTCAGAAGTGGGATGCTAAGATTTTTATAGCATCTAGTGAAACGGGCCCATTCCTTAAACTCTCAGCTGTCCAGTGTGTTGGTTTTTATTGTATATAGCGTACATATTGTGTGTATATATAAATGTACAAATTTTCTGAAAAATAATTATTTTTAAAATTTAATTTATTTAGCCATTATTACACAAGTAGACCATGGCAGAGTCCTCTTGTACCTCCCCTGACCCAGAAATACAGTTTAATATTCACAGTGAGGCAGGTCAAGGTGACCTACCCCCTTCTCCTAAGCATGTTAGGTTAGAGGGGCCGAATCATTCACCAGTTCCAAATATGGCCCCTGAGATGTTCCGAATACCAATTATACCAGACTTAGATAGAACTCCCCTCCCAAGACGTCAGCTTGGCAACCCTATAGGTGGTTTTACCCAGCAGGGTATGTCCCTTGTTATGAAACCTGAACCTTATAACGGTAAGGAGGATTGGGACGAATACATTTCCCATTTCAATGACTGCGCTGAATTAGGTAGGTGGTCTGATAGAACAAAACTTCTCTTTCTTGCTGCCAGTCTTCGTGACCAGGCAAGAACCTACTACATGAGTCCGTCTGCTGAAGAAAAGAATCCTTCCAGTCCCTCAGAGGTAAATTAAATCAAAGATTCGGAAGTAGTAAAAACCAAAACAGATGGCTGTCCAAGCTAGAGTTGAGGAAGAGGTTACCAGGTGAGTCTATTGCTGTCCTTGGTGATGACATTCGCCAGATGGCACAAAGAGCATACCGTAACCTTGATGCACTTGCCCAAGAGGCACTGGCCCTGAATCAGATGTACAAGGTCATTCCACTTGAAATGAAGTGTAGATGTATAGACAAGGACTGTCAGACTGTTGCTGAGGCCGTTGACGTGATAGAGAGATATGAATCCATTCTTGGTACAGATGAAAACAAATAGAAATCCAAGGTACGCAGTGTGGACACTAAATCCAAGCCAAAGCACCCTGCTTATGAGCTAAGATCTGAAGCATCAACACCATCAGACAAGTTGAACTCAACACTACAAGAAATTATGTCCAGACTTGACCGTCTAGAAAACAATGATAACAGACAGAGGAATTATCAACAACACCCTAAACACAAAAATTGTTTCATCTGCAATTCTCCAGACCACTCTATGAATATGTGCCCTCAACGGCATCAGCAACAGAGGTCACAGAGACCTTCCTATAACAATACCAGGACTAAAATGAACCAGGGAAACTCCCGCCCGCTGACTCAGTAGGCCAAGAGCCGGCGGAGGCGGAGAGGCCTAAGATCAATTTGGAATCTAGGGGAGGCCATATTGGGGAGGTTAATGATATGTGGGATAATGGATTTTATACTTCGGCAAAAATTTATGGTAATGAAATACATCTTCTTGTGGACAGTGGGTCAACAGCGTCCATAATTTCAAAGTCTGTTTTTGATGGACTGAAATCTGAAAGTTGTCTGGAACCACTTACAAACAAAATATCAGATGTAAGTGGTAACCAAATATCAAACTATGGCTCAGCCTGCTTACCAGTGACTCTGGGGAGAACGACTTACCAACAGAAGTTTATTGTTTGTGACATAGACCAGGATGGCATTTTGGGTCAAGATTTCCTTTTGAACCATGTTCAGAAAATTAATTATCAGCACCTAGTCATTCTTACTAAAGAACCTGATGAAATCCAGTGTTGGATTGGGGGAAAGAAGAACATGAAATGTCGGGTTCTGATAGCGAGTACAGTTACCTTGCCACCAAATTCAGGTGCCCTACTACCAATCAAAATACCAAACGCAGAATACCTGACTGAGAATGGACTACTTGAACCTGAATTGAATCTTGAAAATGCCTTCCTTGTCCCAGGAGTTATTGACCTGAAAAAGAAACAACTGTCAGTAAATGTCTTGAATACTAGCGAGAACTCCCTTACCCTCTATGCTAACCAACAACTTGGTACCTGTGTTCCATACCCAGATATGTCAGGTGAAACCAGAATTTCACAAGATCAGTGCTCACGAAGTCACAAAGTGACAATGACATGACAGTGCCGACCTACCTTAATGATTTATTAGAGAGAAGCTCTGTACATTTGAATGCTGACCAAACAAAGGTGCTAGAAAATCTTTTAATCAAATACAAGGGTGTATTTTCCCAGTCCTCTGACGATATTGGGCGAACCAATCTTGCCGAACACAGAATAAATACTGGTACAGCTTTCCCCATTCGACAGCCAGGTAGACGTTTGCCTATTGGAAAGAGAGAAATCGAGAAGGAGGAATTACAAAAGATGATAGATAGAGGCATTGTAGAACCATCCAACAGTCCCTTGGCCTCCAACATAGTTCTCGTCATAAAAAAGATGGCAAAGTACAATTCTGTGTCGACTACCGTCGCCTCAATGACGTCACAATTAAGGATGCTTATCCCCTTCCCAGGATTGATGAGTGTTTAGATTCTTTGGCACAAGCTAAGTGGTTTAGCTCCATGGATTTGAATTCAGGATTCTGGCAAATAGCAATGGAACCTGAAGATAAATAGAAGACAGCATTCAATACAAGTCTAGGATTATACAAATTCACTGTCATGCCGTTTGGATTAGCCAACTCACCTTCTACCTTTGAGCGACTCATGGAAAATGTCCTACGAGGAATGCAATGGCAGGAATGCCTTGTATACATGGATGATATCATAGCACCAAGCAAAACATTTGCTGATGGTCTGGAAAGGCTAGAGCATATTCTTCAACAACTTCTCAAAGCCAACCTAAAATTAAAGCCTTCCAAGTGCACATTTTTCCAACGAGAGATTAAATATTTAGACCACATTGTGTCAGAGTCCGGTGTCACCACTGATCCTCAGAAAATAAATGCTGTAGTAAACTGGCCAGTACCAATTTCTGCTAAACAAACGAGAAGTTTTCTCGGTCTTTGCTCGTATTACAGGAGGTTTGTTGAAGGATTTGCCCAGATCGCAAAGCCACTTCATAGCATATGTGAAAAGGCTGCCAAATTCCAATGGTCTGATGAGTGCCAGAACTCTTTTGAGTTGCTGAAACAAAAATTAACGGAGGCTCCAATATTGGCTTATCCTTTGCCAGACATAGGTTTCATCTTAGATACAGACGCAAGTGACAAGGCTGTTGGTAGCGTACTGTCTCAAGTCCAGGATGGTACAGAGAGAGTGATAGCATACATGAGTAAAACAATGAACAAGCATGAACAGCAATATTGTGTGACTCGGAAAGAGCTCCTGGCAGTCGTTACTGCACTCAAGACTTTCACTCCTATTTATACATGTATGGTCAGGAAGTCCTCTTACGAACTGATAATGCAGCCAAAAACTGGATGAAACATTTGAAAAACCCGACTGGTCAGACAGCCAGATGGCTAAAAGAAATAGAAACCTACAATTTAACAGTTACTCATAGGGCAGGGAAGAAACACTCAAATGCAGACGCCTTGTCTAAAAGGCCGTGCCGGTCATGTGAACGACAAGAACAAAGAAATCTGCAGAGCGACGGTGAAGATGAAACAAATGAAATTAATCCAGAAATACAAGTATGTGCAGTAACCAGAAGTGATGCATTGCACAATATGATTTCCCCTGATAGTGGATTAGTCCTAGATGGTTGGCAGCTTGATTCCATTCATCAGTCGCAGCTGGATGACAAAGAAATTTCACCATTACTTGTGGCAAAACAGTCCAATGAACTTAGACCAGCCTGGAATAAAGTTTCACATGGATCCGGAATACTGAAAACCCTATGGAGGATGTGGGATAGATTGGAGGTGTGGCATGGGGTTCTTTACCGACGTTTCATTCATGATAATGGTCAAACAGGTCATCTTCAACTTATTGTTCCTACATCTCTGCGAGGTCAAGTGTTGAAACATTTTCATGATTTTCCCTCGGGAGGCCATCTAGGTGCGGAGAAGACCCTTGACAAAATAAGAAACTCAATGTACTGGCCCAAAATGAAAATAAACACCGAGAAATATTGTTCACAGTGTGATCTTTGTGCAGCCAAGAAACCCTCTAGGACTTCCAATAGAGCTCCTTTGCATCAATATTTGGTCGGAGAACCTATGGAACGGGTAGCCATTGATATCCTTGGCCCCCTTCCTCTTTCAGAGAATGGCAATAGATATATTTTGGTGATATGCGATTGTTTTAGTAAATGGACTGAGGCATTTGCCATACCAGACCAAGAATCAAGCACAATAGCAAAAGTTCTGGTCAATGAAATTATTTGTAGTTTGGTACCCCCTTCAAGTCCACTCAGATCAGGGTAGGTCATTTGAATTCATTTGAATCCAACCTTTTTAAAGACATGTTGTCAATTTTTCGGATTGAGAAAACCAGAACTACCAGTCAGAGACCCCAAGCCAATGGCACAGTAGAACGTTTTAACCGAACTTTAATTAGCATGCTAACCATGTATTGTGACAAAAACCAGAGACACTGGGATGATGTTCTGCACCAAGTGATGATGGAGTATCGGTCTTCTATTCACTCTAGTACTGGTGTATCTCCAAACAAAATGATGCTAGGTAGAAACATGATAATGCCCATGGAAGCTATCATTCCGAGGCCCAATGAATCTAGCGATGAAGAATTCTCTGAGGCTGATGATTACGTTCAGAAACTACAGGAAAATTTGTCTATCATACATGACTTTGCCAGAAAACATCTGAGACAAAATGCGGATTATCAGAAAAAACACTATGACATAAAAGCACAAACTAGGAGATTTGGGGAGGGAGAACCAGTCTGGCTGTATGATGCATCAAGAAAAATTGGAGTATGTAGCAAGTTGACATGCAAGGGGAAGGGCCCCTACATAATAACAAAGAAAATAGATGATATCACATTCCTAGTCAAAAGATCACAGAAGCAGAGAGGCAAAGTATACCATATTGACAGACTACTTCCTTATAAGGGGAAGCATCCACCAAAATGGTACAAAAAGTAGATCCAGCGGAGACAAGTGTTATTACTATGCAGAAATCCTTGTATTTATTTATCCTTGAGCCAGTGTAGGGAGGGACGGACGTGCACAATCTATGGCCCACATTGTTGGTCGACGCAATGATAGGGAGGTGACGGATGTGTGCAGTCCATGGCCCTCACTGTGGTTGATACAGAGATGTAGATGGCCACTACATCTCATCGTACAACTTTAGCTGTGTAAATATGTGAAGTAGTTATAAGGAGCTGCTTGAGGTTGTTTGTCGTTTTTTTTACCTGCATCCCATTTTTATACGTACCAAATTAAACCATTAAAGTCATCATTGAAAGTTTTTGTTGTTATTTGTTACCATGGTTGGTGGCGTCCCATTTCCCCACATCCTGTACCTTCCATTTGCATCCAATTGTCCCATATCCATGCCCTTGCTTTTATTCCCATTCTGTTTGTAATATTCCTAGAGAGATTCCATGTGTATTACCTAAATAGATATTGACAGAAATGATTACATTTCGAGACACCTGCCATTAGATATACACCTATCAGGTACCGTAACTGAACTGAAATTTTTGCCAATGTTCATACTTACCCAGAGAATGAGAGACAAATTTTGTTCTTATAGAATGCCATTGAAGTGTCACCTAGAAGTTGTTGGGCAGCCATGTAACAAGACCTTCGACAATCGGCGGAAATTGAAGGAGCACCTCACCCCAGCACCACACAAGGCCTTCAAAGTTATATGCCCTTTCTGTTTAGAAAAAGAGATAACATTTAACCGTGTGGCGGACCTCAGGGTTCATGCATCAAAACACCCCAAGGATGCTGTAGCTGCAACTAACATGCCCCTGGAGGAGTTACTGTCAGAGAACAATGCTTTTTGGATTGCCTACCACCCTGCCCATTATAGAGCCATTATAGAGCCGACTGACAAGAAGACCAGAGCGTCCACTCGACTGAGGGCCATCCTCCTTGAGGCAACCAAGAAATTTTCATTCCGACATAGGAAGACCAGACAGGATTGGTTGGAGGGGTGGGAGACACCAGCTTCCAACTTTCAGGCACCTGTGAAGCCCGCTGAGTACAGCCCCACCTCTCCCAGCATCTATTCAGTGCTGTCCATTTCTTTGATACCTGGGGAGATTTTTGCTTTCTTGGAGGATGGATGTTGCCTTTTCCGTGTGCACCTTGACAACACCATTTTGTTCGATGCCAGGAGCACAGGGAGCCTCACAAGGAAGATGGCACTTCAGAAACCGCCCTAACTGCCTCCAAACGACGAGTTTCAGTCATTGCATGAATGGCATTCTAAAGCGAAACACATGGCTTTTGCGTTGGGAGTAGATGCGAAATACTTCAAGGGTGTGTCGTCTTACAGCAAACCTAAGGTTCCAAATTCCCCAGTCCCTGAAATCGAACTCTATGCAGAATCTGACTTTGATGCAGGATCCCCTGGGCCATCAACCATGGATGCTCCATTCAAGACCCCTACCTATGAACCATCAACTGCAGTTCCAGAACCATCTGCCATGCTCACCAGCAGTTACGAACCACAACCCAAAAAGAAACGTGTAGAACCTAGTCCTCCCCAGATAGCTGCTTCTCCTTCCATACCCCAAAGAGTTGAGGCCTCCACTGTTCCAAATACCTCTCCTTCACGGCCTTCCGGAGCCAAAGGATCAGTATCACAAGTCTCCAGTCTGGGGTCCCTGGCAGAGAGAGCGAAGAATCTATTAGCCCGAGGTTGCATGCTAGTACTTCCACCTGCCAGGAGACAATGGGAGAAGGACGAAACTGTAATACTGAAAAGTGGAACTATCAATATCAGATGGCCTCCTACGGAATTTTCTGCAATGACCCCTGATAGGAAATTATTAGAGCTGGAATTTACTGCCCTGACATTAAAGAGGAGCAAGCCAAATGGTGGAGACGTATTAGATAGCGCCACACTGTTGGATGAATTTAATTTCTTAGCACTACCCGGTACTCCAACTCTTTCGCCAAAGAAAATGAACAAGCCGCAAGTAAAAAGTAGGCTCTACCTGTACCAATCTATTAGGGACATCGCAAATGGAATCTCTCAGACTTCCCACGATGAGGCACTCTTAGTATTCTTGGAGTATGAATCAGGAAAAAGGCAACGTCTGTGGGATAATCTTATTGCTACAATTGATGCTGCTGGCGTGACACTAAGACTTAATGATTAAATATGATAATTAGAACTCTATTTTTCCATACATTGTAATTCAGGAGAATTAACGAACTTGGGTGGGGAGAGTGTAAGACCTAAAGCCTGTCATGTGTAATAACTAATATAATAATATTTTAGCATCAGTCGATCAGCTCTGCCATGGTACTGTATTGTATTGTGTAATTTATTACTGCATTTTTGCAGACATGTTGTTTTAATTGTTGATGATACAGTTCTTTTTGCAGAACATGTTATGTATTTATTCTATTTATGACATGTTGATATGTAAATGATCTATTTTCTAATTCAATTCAGTTTCTCATGAATCCGATCACATACCTTTTAAAACTACATGATTTTCTTGCAGTTATTAATGAACCTGGTTGGAGATATTATTACTTACATGAACTGTAATAGCGCGATTTATTTGTTCTGGATACTTTTCATACAAACCGCTGCCATCTTTGTTGATGTGACGTAAATACTAGCCAGAGTGTCGCATTTTGTATTTCTATGTTTTATTGATCGTGTTTTATTTGAAATAACACAGATTATTGCTAAAACAATTGTTACAAACTATTTATTATAATTAGGCAGTCATTTGTACATTTAATAACTTATCAATTGTTCGTACTTGATAGTGCCTAGTTTGACATCGTCTGCTATACGATTCAATGTTTTTATGACAGAAATTCGTATTTCTAAGAACTGAATACTTACTCATGGTTTGAGATAATATCCAGCATAGTCATATTAATGTAATCCATGTGTATTTGTCAAATCACAGCTTGTTTTTAATTATTTATCCTTTGTGTTCGGCAAACTTGTTTTGCATTGTACGGCAGGTCTCATGTTGTTCTGTACCGTACAGTGCCACGATTGGTCGGGTGTCGCCGTACAGTTATCTTATTGGTCAAGCCCTATCACGTGGTACCTTAGGAAGTCTATATATATGAGTCGATTTGCCAGTAATGGCAGATAATTTGTCGGAAGTTCACCAAGCGCCAAATACGAATTATAACTGAATTCCAAAAGCATTACGATCAGCCGATTTAGGTGAGAATCAATTAAGGCAATTATCTCCCAACACACTGGACACCTATTTATTATTTGAAAACGTTATTATTAATTACTATTAATTGTTGACGGTCTCTTGGGTGCCACGCCCCTTTTTACCATATCCCTGTACGGTAGACGCCCGCCACCGACCAAACTCTGAAACAGTTATATTTTACTTTATTGCTGAAATGTGATAATAAATAACTGTTACCTTTGTGAAACTCTCGTTCTGATTTAAACCTGAGGATAACAAGGATTTTAGTACAGGAGTACTACCAGTATTTATTTTTGTAGCGTCCCTGACTTAAGCTTGGCCATTCCCAGTGAGCTTACAATATATTCTTAAAGCATTTGCTGCTCATTAGACAATGCCCTAGTTAGGAATTGTAAACATTAAATTTTGTTTTAAAAATTCAGTTGAAACTGTTTCCGGGCCCCTTTAAAACATATTGAATAAAAATGATTTGTAGCATGAAATTTTCAGAAACTAACATTAAAATAAGTTAAACATAAACACATGACCTGTGTATTTTTTCTCTGACACATGCGCTTATTTTTAATCAGCCCAATGTACCGGTTGCATATGCATGAAGAGTCATTGTTTATTTTATTTAAATTATTTTTTTGTGGGATCTCCTAATAGTTTCTACGTTGTGAAATATTTTTATGCAGAAAAAATAACTCTTAAAATAAAAGTAAACATCACTTCTTTTTAAATTCTACATGGATAAAGGTAGATGATTATGACCTTGGCCATTGATTGTTTTAATATAAGAAATAAAAAGAATCCCTTATGTAAACAATCTTAACATATAAAATATGCTGACTGCACGCTACAATTCTTCTTCCCATATAATTGTAAAATAAATCAACTCAACAATAAGTGACTTTACAGGAAAAAAACTTTAATTTTCTAACCAAAACCAAACAAAGTATATCATTTCAAAAAGCATTAAAAAAATAGCATTATACTATAATAAAACTTGTTCGTTTCAGTTTTTACAAAAGTTATCGTATAAACTCATGGTGTAAAGAACTATTTGACACAATCATTCAAATACAGTTCTTTCCGGAAAATGTATTTTATGTTACATAATTATGTAATTTCATTACATTTTCTTGTTCTAAGAATTTATAGGTGCCTGCTGAAAATCTGCAGATGTGTATTCATAATTTTAACTAACATCAACAATAACCTCTTTGTAAGGAACCCATTACAAAAAAAAATCTCTCGGTAACTTTCAGAGATAATTCTTTACTTTTTTGAATTGCTTTAAATGTATGTTTACAAAAATATCTCATATAGTACAAATTCTAGTTATTTAATATAAAAAAATCTATAAATTATAATAGTCAGAATTCTAATGTTTATTATATCCTAATAATTAAATTTCTTTTAGATTGTTCTATTGGCTTATTCATAAATGTCCTCTGTTACAACGCACTTTGAAAAAATACGCACTTTGAAAATATTTATCAAAGTGCGTTAAAATTTGGACCAAGCTAACGCACTTTGAAAAAAATAATTTTTTTTCAATGTGCGTTAATATCGACCATATTTACGCACTTTGAAAAAAAATGTAAAGATTGATCCATATTCCTTCAAATAATCGGTATGATAAATAACAGATCATTGTTTGATAACTTTTTTATGATAAAGTCACTGTAGGAGATATTGACGTTTTAAATATTTAAGGTTGTGATAAAATAAAAGGAAAATTTAAGGGTCTTGAAAAAAGAGTGACGATTGTTTAAGTTCATTAATTCGTTCCTTTTTTTTTTTAATTCTAGTCTTTGATAAGTAGATGTAAAGGTGTATAGGGGGCACTAACAGATGACAGCTTCAAGCAAGTTAGCATTTATCATAATAAAAAGGGGCCAATTTGATTGTACAAAACTATGAAAAACCTTTCTCTCTCATACGTTTTACTGTTCTTAAAAATTTCTAGTTTTCATCTGTTTTAATTAATTCATTTATTATTGAAAGTTTTCAACGTCATACCAGTTAGGTAAATACATTATTATATGAATGCTTTGTGTATAGCATAGACTTCGAGACTGGGCGAAGGGCCATGGGAGGGGAGGGGGGCTAAGCCCCCCACTTATTTTGGAAAGATATATACATCGTTTAAGCATTGCAAATGCAGCGTACCCTTTCTAGGTCTATTGCTCACCTCTCCTGTTTGATAAATAACAAATAAAATCTTTCCATGACTAAAATATGATTTTTTTTTTCAAAGTGCGTTAAGTGTCTCGATGGTAAAATATATTGATGTAGACTCTTAACTCACTTTGAAAAAAAATTCAAAGTGCGTTAAGAGTCTACATCAATATTTAAGTGCGTTAAGTTGGTCCCAAATTTAACGCACTTTGAAATTTTTTTTCAAAGTGGGTAATTTTTTCAAAGTGCGTTGCCACAGTCCTCTTTTAAAGTATTTGTTTTGAATGCCAACAAATTTAAAATTCTTAAAAATACATGAACAGGGTGTCCCAAATCATATGTTACACTTTTAAACCGTTATAAAATTTTTATGCCTCAAGGTACATTAATGAAATAAAAATATATTACTACATTGTTATAATGTTTTTGTCAAGCATATGTTTGCCAGTGTTTCCTTATTAATTAACCAACATTTTTTTCTTTAGAAAAGCATATGTCATTTTACATGTACAATATGTTAGAAATAACGTACCTTTGAACACGATTTCTGAAGTTTTTCAACAAGTGTTAAATGTAGTCTAACAGTTTAGAGGTTTTCCACATTAAAATTAGGTTTCAACAAACAACAAAATTTAAGACTCTATTTAGCAACATTGTTAAAATGGAAGTGGGCTTCATCGGAAAACATGCATCTGTTGAATTTTTACAGTAGGGTCTAACTAAAATCCTATGAGCAAATAATACACGACTTCTAGTTTCTCTTTTTTCAAATGCTGAGTTACTTATCTTTTCAGGAATCAATTTTAAATCAAAATTGAGCATTATAGATTTACCAATGGTGCTATCTTGGTCATGAAAGACCCGTTTATGGGATTTTTGTAAAGTTTCAGTGATAACTCTATCAATTTTATTAATGTTCTATTTGGTACGGGCACTCCTTGGTCTTCTAGTACCAGAATTAAGTTGTGTGTTATTTTATTAGCGCCTTTAACTTCGAACACCCTCACAATACAGTAAATTAGTATTCCTTTAAGCATTTCATTACAGGATGTTGTTTCGTGGTTCTAAAGACTAAAGTAGCAGATTTAGCAAAGTTATAGATGATTAAAATTGTAACAAATGTTTTGGGACACCCTGTAAATAGATGGCCCATCCTTGGTGCACATTATTGTATCTGATACAATATTGTTCGAAGAAACAATTTATGCACATAGATCACATTAAAGAACAGATGAATTTAAATTAAATAACATATCAAAACTTTGTAATGTACAGCGACTGAGATTTGTAGAATATTGAAAAATATAATTATATATTAAATATAATAAGTAAACTTAATAACTGCAATAAAACCAAGTACGATAGTATTAGAAAGCATGGTGTTCGAACTTTTTCTGCCTTTTGTCAAGGTACATTTATTTATCCTACCTGATATTAAGAAAGTATTTTTTCTCAATGTAAATTAATTCTTTTCATGTAATAAATCAAATGATCTTTTACAGCGAGTTAAAGATATTTTATTATATTATTTGCAAATATTAAAATTCTGCATCCCCTTTCTGTTTTTCTTTTCTTGTC
The DNA here is from genome assembly GCA_003671525.1 of Saccostrea glomerata. Taxonomy (NCBI): domain Eukaryota; kingdom Metazoa; phylum Mollusca; class Bivalvia; order Ostreida; family Ostreidae; genus Saccostrea; species Saccostrea glomerata. The sequence continues at coordinate 449,205 of PRKT01000360.1, read as the reverse complement.
GAACAACGAGAGAAGAATGATGTAATCAATAAATCATTTTTATATATAACTTTACAATTTCTCTCCTCACCTTCACAACCAGTGATATAATCATACTTTTCTTCCAAGCAGTCACATATTGACCGGCAATATACGCCATAATTTGGATATGTGCAGTTATGTTCACAACCTTCTCCCCTGGAACCCGGTGGACAATCTGTGGAAAAAAAATATTTTCTCCGTAAAAATGAACACACTGACCCAGCCAACTTTTATCTATAAAGATGTATAAAGAAAATCGTAAACAGTGTAAATCATTCTCATTGATTTTCTTTCACTGACATATCACGTGTTCAGAATAGAGTCAAGGTGGTCATTTATGAATTGGGAGAGAAGGAAAACGTTCTATGGTCAACATTTTGAGCGACCTTTCACATTCTTAGGGAAAATTTGAATTCCACAAGTATAAAACCAGTGCATTACACGATCCTTAAGAATACTAACTATGAAAACCCTTTCTCCTCCCTCGCCATATAAATTCTTTGTTATAAAATAAAGACTACATTTATTTTAATTATAGCAAACCTAGACACCCGTTCTTATAATTACAGTATTCCTTCTCACAATGGCACTGTTGCTGACATAATTTTCCATAACTTGGGTAGCGACAGGGCATATCGCATCTTCCATCTATATATCCTACGGTGCAGTCCATACCTAAAATGAAAGTTTGTTAATTCATTAGAATACCAGGTATATGCTACATGCCATACCCTCATGAAATGACACGCATAGTTTCTTTTCATGTTTTCTTGGCTATATTGTCAGTTGTATGTTTACTTAAAGTTCGATATTAAATCAGTAGACTATTAGACATTTTTGGCATGGATTGTTCTAGAGGAAAGAATGATATGCAGATAACGAACAGCAGGGTTTCAGACTGAAATAAGGAACTATAGGACACATGGCAAATTTACCAGAAATGTTATAGGCCATTCTGTCCTAAACTTCATAAAACTATAGGCCAGTAGAAAAATTAAACTTACTCAGATTTCTCTCCAACTGTTACAAAAAAATCATTTAATTACATAAAATATTCAAAAATGTTCATTAATTCGTCTTTTAATAAAGTGGAAAACTATATTTGTTTCTTTTAAACAAAATAAATTTATTGAAACAGAATGGGAATTAATTTTGTTTGTTTTTTTTTTTTTAAATTCCATTCAATGAGTGTTTTACTGATATTAGTCCCACCTTTCATTAAATGTACAGTCATGTATTAATTTCTTATTATTGCAAGTTTTAAAAATTGTTATCCAGAAATTAGACTTGTATTTCTCATTACAGATATACATGTAATGACGTTTACAGATTGTCTAGACTAAAATTGTTTTCCTTTGTATAGTAAAACTTGCAATATTGTATGTTTCCTGCTATTAGCCCGACCCCATGTTCAATAATGGCGGTAAAAATATCAAGATAACATGGATTCCTTCGATATTTTAAACATTCATCACTACTTCCATGCTCATTGCACTTGGATATGGAAATAATATTTTTTGTCAAGATCTAATAACCAAATGTCATTGGCTGATTGAATCTGCAGTTGCAAAAGTGAAAAAAAAAATAATCGGCTTTGAATTGGGGAAATGCTATACGACTGGCCTTTACATAGAACAATTCAGTGTATAAAATTAATAATGGACTAATGATTAGTATGAAAAAAGTCAGTCGTCATTTTGACTCAATGATAAATTATATACACATATAGGCACATTATAACCACTTACTAAGTACTTACTTTTAGGTGTGTTTTTCAAACAAACAACTTCAGCCAAACAAATACATCGCAATAATAAATAACATCTTCTAAATACATGTACAGTACCGACCGGACACAACCTAACACCAGAGCGAACCCGGAGCGGACCCCGGGTTCGCTTCCTGGGTTCGCTCGGGGTCCGCTTCGGGTTCGCTTTCAGAAATTTCGGGACCGCTCCGGGTGCGCTCCGGGTTCGCTCGGGGTCAGCTCTGGGTCCGCTAGAGCGAACCCGGCGTTCGCTTCCTGGGACCGCTTTACGCACTGATGCGTGAAGCGGACCCCGCTTTAATCTCACCGCCAGTAAGCCCCGCCCATTGTATATTCCAATACAGTAATGGTATCGTGAATCGATCATTGTTGTTCATGCGACGATGCGGACATGTTCACTTTACATGTAAACAGTGATATCATGGAGAACATTGATTAATTTTCTAAAATTCAACTATACATTCGACGTAGATTTAAATGTACATGAAAAATTGATTTCCTTGATTTCTCGATCCAGAGAAATTCAAACTAAATTAACAGCGAGTAATAATTTATTTATTTTTCTTATGTTATAACGGAAAACAAGAAAAAAGAGGAAGAAAAGAGTGTTGAATTGATTTTCAGTGTATCGAATGGAGTACAAGTGGAACTGATGAAAGAAATCTAAACTAAATACCTTTTAAATTCATGCTTTATATAGTTTAAAAATGCATTTGTTATTCCTTACGTTTTGCTAAATCGTCTATAAATTACATGTAACCTTTTGTACATCTGATATATTCAGATTTCATTTGTAGTAGTTAAACATTAAAAGTTCGTAATAAATATTTACCGGACATTTTCTAAAAAAAAAATTGCACCGAATTTTGAAGCGAGCATGATTTTTATCAGAATAAAGAAAAAGGCAAATAATAATTGTTCTCCCGATCCGAGAAGAATATATCAATATATGACACTATTTCACACACACATGGTTTTTAAAAAATCTAATTATTTAATAATTTTATTTATGATTTCTCAAGTTACGTATTACCTTAATAAATTATTCAAGATTTACATCAAAATTGTTGATCTTCTTAATCTTAATGCGTGTATATGAAAATCTTCCTTCTGGATGTACAGATGAAGTCATTCCGTCCTAATAGTAATTAAAAACTGAATGACTTCACCAGAATGAACGTGAGTTAGACCCAATTCCTGGTGATACTTAACAAGATTATTCTTTCAATTAAGTGTAACTCGACAGTTAGTTTGCGTTACAAAATGTACCAACTCTCGAACAACCCACATAACTATGTACTGCTTACGCCTTTATCAATTATCTTTACCGAATACTTAGTCCTAAAACATTTCAAAATTTATAATAGATCATATTCATATGATAAAATATCCTTTCTATGTCACATTTCTCTGATTTTTCTTTGTCAAGTATAGTTACGCCAGATTTTGAGTTTGAGAGAATGAAACAATGTACGATTTACTAAATGTCGTGATTAATTTGCGTAATTAATTCGTTCAATTATGGAAATCGCACTCCACCTAAGTGTACCCCGATAAAGCAGACGTATTTCATGCATTTGGCAGTCCGGATTTCTTTCTTTAATATTTCTTTTCTCCTCTTTTTGTCAGAAAAAATTGTAATATCAATTGATTTCCATTTTTATGCATTGGCGGACTTTAAATACTGGTATAGAAAACTAAAGAAAATAAAAACGTAAATATTCATATAAAATTCTACGTAATAAATTGAAACATATAATTAATTAATTGAATTAATAAAAAAAGAAAATAAATATAAAATACAATCCGGAGAATTAAAATAAATAAATATCAAATAATATTTTTATTATCATAATAGATTTACACAGCACATTCACACGTTTTGCTTGTATGTTCAGTGTTTGGATTTATATCGAATTAAATCAACATGTTCGATCTTATATCCCAATCGACAGATCATATGCTATTTTGATTGGTTGATGCGCTGATTGGTTAATCACTAATCCTGATTGACAGCTCTGTAAAGAAATACCGAACCCGCGTTCGCTCTCTGGGACCGCTACTGAATTTGGGGTTCGCTCTCTGGGTCCGCCTCGGGTTCGCTCGGGGTCCGCTATGGGTTCGCTTGGGGTCCGCTCCGGGTTCGCTCGGGGTCAGCCCTAGCGGACCCCAAGCGAACCCGGAGCGGACCCAGAGAGCGAACCCGGGGTCCGCTCCGGGTTCGCTTTCTGTTAGGTTGTGTCCGGTCGGTACTGTAATACTTTACACATATTGCCCTGTATGTACTTTAAATAGTGAAAGCTAAATCCAAAACCATAATAACTGAAAATGATTACAAGATCCTTATACAAACATTTTAATTTCCTGTTCATCTGGAAGTCTAAAAATTATATAATTATTTTACACTAAAAAGCTGTATTATATTCCTTTTTGCTAGCTAATCACCACTCTATACTACAACGTTGAGGCAATTCCCTCTATTCCAACTTATATGTAATAAAATAATTAATTCAAAAGGTGAAATAATCGTACATGTAATTATTATTTAATAATTTAAGGAAAAACTATGTGTTAATCTACTTTTACCTTGGTCCGAACCACCACTAAGTATAAACACCAAACTAAGAAGATCACTAAAAATTTCCTTTACAATGTGCATACAGAGGTGTGAGTATCAGTAAAGCGCTGAGTAAATCAAAATGTCGGTCATTGCGTACTAGTATCTGTATTGAATAGAGGCAATGTTTATTTATTTTATGTCCTTCCTTTCGTATTTATTTTTCTCTTGCTTGGTATTTTGTGTGTTTATGTGTTCCATATTGATAAATATTGCTAAAGGGCTTTTTTGTGTTCGTGACTCGCATTATGATCAAGAAAATTTGAAACTCACGGGATTGTTTCTGACTTTCTTTAGAAAAGACCAATCTCATACAGGGTGGTACCTCGTCATCTATATATTTCTGTAGACAGTCAGCAACATACCTAATAATAAGCAAAAGTGCCATGGTCTTCCATTTTGCAAGATGTTCAAGGTTATAAGAGTCAGGTGCCCGTTTTACAAAAGGACCAACGACTTAAGACCAAATTTAATTTTTCATATAACTTTTAAATGAACAATATATCAAAAATTATTTTTAACCTTTTGAAAGGAATGTGATGAGACAATTTTACACAAACAATTTCAAAGAGAATTATTAATTTTGCAAAATTTTACAATGATCTGAAGTTTTTTGGTCTTAGTCGTAAGTTCTTTTGTAAAATGGACACAAGAAAGAAAAACATCTGTATAGAGATTCAATTACATAGTAACTAGCTTAATATGTACTAGGCATTGCATACAGCAAATTAAGATATCAACACAATAATATTTCTCTGTAATATCAATAAGACTGCTTAACTAATTGAAAACATTATGTGTCAAAGGTAGAAATTCTCGAAAAAAGTTTGATATTAAAAGAACATTTCATGGGAAAGATTTTAAATAAACATTCGTAGCCTTTGTGGCGCAGCGTCTGCTGTAGTATATAGAAGTAAATCAGGTATTCATTAAAGGAACAATAATATATGAAAACTTCCGAAATATCCTTTAAACAAATTGCTTCAATTAATTCGAAAAAAATGAGTGATTTTATTTAAGCTACACGTGCCTTTAGAACCATAATATGTGGTAATGATTCGGGGATTCTTATATAATGATGTTATTTATCTATTATAAATTTTTGCTTTCTTTTAACACTATCAGCAGTATTTTACTCCTATATTTGTCAATTTATTAAATAATGAGAATGAAAATGAAGATATGAATAAAACAGGTACTAAAAATGATACTTCTTTTCTTCATTTGGTTAAAAATTTCATGACAAACATTATTTGTGACCCATTTCCATGCTATTACCTACAAGTAAAGAAAAACAATTAATTTTTATAAGAACTCCAAACAATTTGCAATTCCTACAATGGACACTATAAAAGGATGTCTTTGATATAATTATATAGGAAAATCTTTTGAACAGTCAATTCTCTACAAAATAAAAAACCCAATAACATTCAAGCAAAGGTTATTAAGCAGTAACAATTTAGCTTAATTTTTTCATCAACAATAATATGCAACAATATGACGCATATAAACGCTATTTGTATACAATCCAAGTGTTTACATAACATATGTATTACTGACGTTTTTTTATTTAAGAGAAAAATACGTATATATACTTTATAACATTTAATGAAAACCAGTGCAGAGATAAGTATACATTGACACTTATAGATCTAATAACCCCTTCTACCTTCGAGGATCCACTTTATATCTTTGATGTCCTAGTGGTCGACAGCCTTCTGATCACACTGGTGAAAACGTTAATACCATCGATAGAGTAAAAACGCGTTGATGGCAAATAACCAGTCAAAGACTCGTTTTTATTTTTCTTGTAATGATTAAAAAAAGGTTACTTGAAGCATGGATTGGCCGTAAATGAATTTCACTGTATTGAATTTCACTAAAATTAAATGTACATGTATCTTCATGAATTAAAAACGAAAGAAATGATATTTTAAAGAACATAATGGCTCTGTTCAATAAATCAAATTTCATTTGGAGAGATATGGACACTTAATGAGAAAGAGTGTTTTAAATTGTATTAAAGATCTTCACCTATAAATATAATCCTGTTAAATGCATGAGAAGATGTCGCAAAAAGAATTCCAATCATTAACATGATATTCGTTATTAAATAACACAAGAATAGATACATCATTTTGTTTAGTTACCAACTGCAAGGGAATACAATTGATATTTTAAAAAAATATTACCAATCACTTTGATAATGCCATACCTTTACATCCAGTGGTATGATTACAGTACTCTTCCTCAGAATTACACATTGACAGACAATCCTTTCCATAAGTAGGGTAGCTACACGGTTGGTCACAGCTACTGCCATTATAACCCTTCATACACTCTATAAGGAATATTGCAAAACTTTTTTTGATATGCAGTACAGTTAAGGTGCGCATAAAAATATCGACAATATTTTGTAATTAAAAATGAATTCATAATTAATCGGAAAGGCGGTTATTTTTAGTACTATATTCATATCGGATAATTGGTATTATGGTTAATAACAATATATTGAGGACGATTAGATTTTATGTTTAGACTTCTCATGTGATGTGGCAGTCACTTGATTTTAGCACATTTACTTGCAGTATTGAGGTTACCTATAAATTTCACTAGTGTAAGGGCATAACCAAGGTAAAATTCTAACTTAAGTTTATTAATATTTTCAACAAGTATTGGAGATTTTGAAAAGTGCTGCGATCCTATATTGATTCTGAAATTTCACTGTTAAAATCCTATTTGTATGACCGAATGCTGTATATTTTGCTGGTCAACGGCATGAAATATTGATACACTTAAATTATTTTCAAGATTTCATCAGGATCACAGCACTTTTCAGATACCTTGATACTTCTAGAATTGATTTGTAAAAGCTTACTATGATCCACTGAATGTATGTCCTTGCACTAGATCGATTTATAAAGACCTCCACAGTACCCCCCGATGTACTTGCATACAAATATACGGCAGTATCAAACAAATACGAAATATACAATAAATATATCAATAAAATCGTGAAAAATACATTGAATCCAGGTTAATGACCTAGAGAAAAACTGTAAATAAAATTTTAATCAATTATAGAATATATTTTTGTCGAGAAAATATTACTTGATCTGCTTCTAACTGCATATAAACTGCATCACGTTTTATGAAATGACGTCACATCGCCAAGTGGATTGCAATCAGTGACTTGTTTATAACTTGTCATGTGGCATTTAACTATCGGCAAACCAGCATGCTGTAGTAAATTACAAGTTTAGCTTTTAAAAAAAGCTTAGAGAGTCAGCCAGTGGATTTTTCTTCTCTATGATAATGTTTTAAAGAATCATAGAGAACTGAAAAAAAATGCCTTCAACAAATTTTAATCAGTAGCAGAGTTGGGCACTAAAATCAAAACATCGTCTTAATATTTTTTCTGCATAGGAACAGAAGCGTTTGTGCATGCAGATTTTTGCATTTTTTGTCTCAAAATCAAAAGAACGGAAAGTATGTTTACACATTAAAGTTCCAATTCACGTAACATAATTCAAAGAATTTATAAACCTACAAACTCATTATCAGATCTATAAGATTTTAGGGGGAGGGGGATATATGGACATTATGCCATTTTTAACAAAACGGAGCCCAATAAGCTTCACTATCATCCTTGTTAGAGTTTATCATGCCGCCGGTTGAATCACTCTTGGCTTGGTGTTTAGAAAAGGGAAATACCCTTGTCCCTGCGATACTTAAACGTACAGCCATACTGAACCTTCGTTTGAGAATACAAATAAAGGATTGTTGAAATACCTAGTACATTTTCTAGTACATTTTAGAAAAAAAAACATCTATTGTTCATTCAAACAGGGAACATGTAAGCTTTGACGGTATATACCCTAAGCTTTTTTTAGTTTATTAACTATCGTCATTTGACTTACTAGTAACTATCTGAATTTTGGCTTAAATTTTTTTCATAAAAAGTATAGAATTGAAGTAAAGCAAACATTACTTAGACCTACAAATTCATTCATCAGACTTGTTATAATATAATAAACCCTTTAATTCATAAATATGATTGCCACAACCTAGATTATCAGGTCGTAGTTTATGAAAAACAAGCCAATTTACGGATTAAAAAAAAAACATGCGCAGATCGGGGGGGGGGGGGTCCAGGGCGGGGCCATAGGGATTTATGGTTTAAGACATTTAATTGCAAAAACTCAAAACCTTCTTGAGATATTGACTGGAAATGAAAGTTTTACACAGAATCACACAGAAGTATGAATTTATGACATTGACGTTTGAACCTCAAAATACACAGGGGTATTCCTTACGCCATATATATGGTCATAGGGAGTTGTGGTGCAAAATTTCATTGCAAAAGCTCAATGGCTTAATAGAGATATCGCGCGAAAACAAGTGTTTAAACAGACAGAATTTCTGGTCTTCCAAAGGCCATATAAGGTGTAAACAGTTGTGTAAAATTTCACTGCAAAAGCTCAAAGACTTCACGCAATATTGCGGGGAAGTGAAAGTGTTACAGACAGACAGAACTATAGATGAACGGACAGACAGACTGAAATTGATATTCTCTAGTTTCAGCGGGGGGCAACAAACGTGCAAGATTAGCCAGTTGTGTTTTCTTTCCGAAGTATATGTTGTATAACTTAACAAGTCTGTCCGCTATTTAGCATCGGGATCGAAATGATTTGTAGTGAAAACGAAAGTAGAAGCAGTAAAAACTGAAAAGCTAAAAATATGTAATAAACCAATGTTTGTGCTGTAGATTTAAATACATAAGTAAATTATCTTCAATATATTTTATAAAAGAGCTTCAATTTACGCGTCAAACACTAAATTCATCCAACAGTAGCAACTGTATGCTTCGCTGCGTAGAACACATGATCAGGTGCGAACCAGTTAATTACTGCGAACCAGTAAACTGTTTGAAACCTTCTATACAAAAATAAGCATCGGGAAATTCCTTTTTGAGTTAAATTTACGTATTACTTTGGTGTTTAATAGGGATTTGTTGGTTTATAATCTATATTGATTTTACTGAAATAAAATTAGCAGGAGTGATTTACTGCAGAACCACTCCCAGAATTCCAGGTCACGCAAGCGCATTGGAAGTTCTTCGTACCATAACTAGTCAGCCCGCGGGCTGACTAATAATATAATTTGATGGTTTCCCACAGGTTAAAATAGCACATCACCTCATTTTGTGGTATTTCTAACATTTGTTGGTTTTTGGAGGATTTCATAGTTAAGCTTTCCCATACAAATTAGGCTCTGTCCCCTTTTTTGTAACATTAACTGTGCTATGTATGAATGATAATGTAATATTTACATAACACATTTGTTTTGAGTAAAATGTTATGAAATCTATGGCACTCAAAACGCCATAACACGAAAAGAAGTTCAAAAGGCTAAAACGTGTTTTAATTTGTCGTCAAAAACGTTGAACTTCAAAGAAGTGTAATGTTATAAGCGTAAATAAACCACAGCTACTGCCATTTTATCCCTTTATTCACTCTATACGAAAGATTTGTGTAACTTTTTTATGACGAAAAAAGTCATTGTTTTAAATTTATTTTGATTTTGTTTTAAATTTATTAGTTACCATATTAATAATGTTTACATTTAGTATTCCGTTCCTCATGTTTATGTAAGGAGCAGTTAAGTTATCAAAAATAGTCCTAAAAGTATCTCTGAATCCACAAAGTTATGTAAATTTATCCACAGTATTTCTTAAAGTTAAAGATTAAAGTTAATCATATTATATAGGGAAAATTGTCAAATCTCAAATATTTTTGCAGAAAAGGCGAATTTGAATATCAGCAATGCATTTTTTAATTGCAAATTAGTCAGTAAATATATTTAAGGTTAAAAATGACAGGTATTCGGGCATTCAGAGAAATTGTCATGATTTTTTATACTTATTTAGTATTTTTCGTCTTCTATTTCCGTCATGTATTCCATAATACATAGTGTGAAAGGCTTTTGCTATCATTGCAAGACACCACAAATCACTTCTTATTTAATATCATGCTAATAAGCACTGGTATCTAAGGCTGGATTCAAGAAAATCTTATTTCTTTAAAACTGTATTATATTTTGTGTGTAGGGTACAAATGTCAACTTTTATAAGACATTTTCTAAGACTTCCAAAAACCTTGAATCTTATTAAGATGAATAAAATGAAAATTGTTCCAAGAAGAAAAAATCATTTTCAAGCTTCATTTTGATGCATTTCAAATCAAACATTAATTTTTGGAGAAATCCTTCCTGGCTGAGGATCGGATATTCTTAAATATATATATTGAATATAAAATAGATAAAAATCTAAGGCATTTCAAACACCATTACACGGAAATCCTGTGCTGTCGTATCGTGCATGTATACTATCGTATAGTGCATGTATCCTATCGTATCGTGCGTGTATTCTATCGTATCGTGAAATAGAGTTTTTAATTCACCAAATTTACAATCTAATTTTATGTCATGAAATCTGCTTCACAGACACATGTATTATCAAACACACACTGTATATGACTTTTGTACGTGTATAACTGACTACTTTGATAATGTCATACCTCTACATCCATTGATATGATCACACTGCTCTTCTTCACAGTAACACTTTGACTGACATTTTTTTCCATAGGTAGGGTAGCTGCAGGGGTGTTCACAATTACTGCCATAGTATCCCTTCAAACACCCTTAAATTTTGATATATCACGAAAACTCTTATTTGAAGCTTTCGATTTTATTTTTGTATAATTAAAGTTTGTAAACATCTATTATTAAATATTTATTATGTTTCCCAAACAGTCTAGTAGATGTAACCATATACACAGATACAAGTTTTCTTATTTTAATAACATATATTTACTTCCTTTTAAAATATTAAATAACACTTTTAAATTCAATTATTAGTAAGTATTTTTTCAATAAACATACTGATACATTTTCCTTCGATCCTAAAAGTGCAATAACTACGAGAAATCCTGAGAAGTCTGAAAAAAAAACATCAAAAGTTATCTTAATTACGTTTATAAAGGCTTTGTACGTGCATCACAATCAAATATATTCCTTGTTTGTGTGTGTGTGTGTGAGGCAAGTGTATGTAAGGGTATGTGAGAGGGTGTTTGTGTGAGAGAGAGAGAGAGAGAGAGAGAGAGAGAGAGAGAGAGAGAGATGAAATGGTTAATAATGGTAACTATGACAGCTATGAAAATATAAATCAAGGAAGGCAAAACCTTTTACTTACGGTGGATATACATGTAGCTGATTGAAACTTCCCCGTACACACATAATAACAAGGATAACTGACCGATAGCAGTCTCTGCTACCCATATCTATGTTCTCTACTACATAATATACTACATTAATTTTGCAAAGAATGACAAACTATAGGCTTGAATTCCCGTAATACAGACCTCCGTCATTTCTGTATGACTTTTTTCTGAATATCATATAGACAAATTTCTTTTTATAACATATATATTCCTACTTCATAAACACTTACAGAAGAAACGGATGTCTCGATAACATTCACTTTATAGATATGAATATATATATTTCTGCGTACGACAGGAAATTATATTTCAGTTTAGAACAACGAATCCCAGTACTTACGATCCACTACTTAATGAAAAAAAATATACATCTGGTCTTTTTAAAGCATTTATAAGATTAAAAATTTATCAATGCGTATTTGAAAAAAAAACCATTTACTCTGATTCAGGCAAAAGTTTAAATAATGAAACATGGAGAAAGAAAAGTATTCAAGATCAAAAGTCTATAAAACAATTCAACATATATAGGAGCAGAGCAAACACGGACCTTTAAAACATCAGAATTGGGATCGAGTGCCATGGAGGATTGAGAATCCTCTGCCGAAAAAACAAATAAATATGCTACATTACCCTGTATTTAATTTTCAAAGGGTTCTCTGCGTGGCGCATAGTAAAACAAACCAAACGTGGAAAAAATCCAAAGGACTTAAAAAAATTATCTTCCATTCTTTTAAATGTCAGAAACTTCATAACCAACAATTTTGTAAACTTTAAATATCAATGCCTCATGATTAAAATATTTGTCTTTTGAAATAATAGACAACAACCTTCTCAATAAAATTGAACTTGTAAATTCGCATATCTTCTGACTAATCATCATAAAAAATTACTAGTACTTCCAAATTGTTGAATATCAATGTGACGCTACTCTGAAGGTGAAACTGAAAAGATGCTGGAGATCTTCATTGAAAACCTTTATATGGTCTTTGCAGACCAGGTCTTCTTACCGTCTGATAAAATTACAGGGTGCACTTATTGAAATCCTCTATTAACCGATCTTTTTTAAACACACCTAGGAAACAGAATTAATTAAAAAAAAATAACAATAAAAGAAGAAAATCCTTGATTTAGCTTTCAGAGTTTATTAAGTTTCAGTTCTATCAATTAACAATAATATCCATTCAAATATCGACTCGATATATCTCAATGAATATACATAAAAGAAACCACAGATACTCTGCCAAACCTGTTATATTGGTGGATGTTTTACTGACTTTGAGGTAAGTGTTAGATTACAACTTAATTGTATTCCAAACGATATGTCGTCAGTTTTCCCATCGACAACTTTACTTATTTATATATGGTCATTATATCATCAAGTGCATATTATGTTGAGGTCTGCTTACTTATTCGAAACTAAGGAACATGCTCTTAGTGCGATGAAGATTTAAAGGTAGACTTCTGACAAATGAATTTATGTAGCAGGGAGTTTTATAACCATGTTTAAAGTAAACGTTTTATAAGTTCTTTCGACTTTATAATATCCCTGTAAAAATACACAACCTTATATTTCAAGTCATTTTGCTTACGATTTTAACTAATGATTTGGCTTTTTAAAATATAAACCTATTTAGCTATATCTCCCTGATCATTAGTAAGGGTTTACTTCGAATGTGACTGTGACAGGAATGCTTACTTCTCCAAGCCCTGGTTTATGATCTGTTCAAAAGCATTCTATTGTTTGTGACTATATTGCATAAATCATTTTTATTAATCTCCCCTTATTCATGTTAAAGACTATTTCTTCATGTTTATGTTTATGCAAAAATCACAAATGTTGCGTAACAAAAATATTACTAAAACTTATTAAATGTTTACCCATACAAAGCTTACTACAGTCACTGAAAAGACAAAACTTCTCACCAAAGTCGACACAAACTCTGGTCTACGGATCTGCAGTTGTCGTGTGATGGTGAAGATGTCCACTTCCTGATCCATGGAGAGTTGTTCTAGAGCGTTATAAACTACGCAGAATGACCCAGAACGTGTGGCACCATCACTGTTAAGATATAGTTAGATTATTGTATTTATAGAGTAATAAGATTATTGTTATTGTAATAGAGTTGATCTAGAGCTTTACAGACCAAACAGAACGCTCCACAACGCTTGACACCATCACTATCAAGCATATTCTCAGAATTAATTATTTCACACCATGTCCTGTGTATTTGAAACGTGTTTTCTGACGATCATAAAACTGAAACTTGGTTTCTTTTTTAAATTGTAAATTGTTACTGATATCAATGGTAGATTTTCACCAGAATATGATGAAATAATTGTCCTTATAGATACAAAGAGCTGAGATATACCTGGACAAAACCAATATTTTCCCTTCTTCCTTGTCTTTCTCTGCTTTTGCCTCCTTCACCACGTCTAACAGCACTCTCTTGTCAGTAAGGAACCTTCCCTCTTTCCAAGTCTTACAGTCAAACACCTTTATTTTTATGTCGCTGCTTCCCTACGATATAAAACTTTTGTTTTATAAAGTACATGTGCTGTCGTACAAAGTGAAAAACAACCACTGTGAAATCATGTATGTTCGTGGAGTCAATTTTTTGTTGTTTAAGGAACAAATATTGCTTCAATCGGATTTGGATGATGAATTGTTTAGTAGTTATGAATGTAACAATTTACATTTTGTAGTGGGTATGAGGAATGAATTCGTAGGCCTCTTCATATATTTCGAAAACAATGAAAATTACCCCCCCCCCCCCTACAGAAATTGTTATTTCACAGTATTCACTAGTACAAATAACATATAAATCAAACAAACCCTTGGCTGCAGAACAATATTCCTGGTTGTAAAGTTGACCGAATCGGTTGATGTTGCCAGATTAAGAACAAAACTGCCCACTATTTTATTTTCGGATTTTGTTGGAACCCAAAGGGAGGACTATAAAAAATAAGGAAACGGTTTTTTTTCATTTTCGTCTATTATTATTATTATTATTTTACACAAGATCTGCATGAATTTAAGTAAACTTCGGTTTCTACTGAAACCAATCTTTCACGACAAGATTATTATCATTTACAAATTTTCTTCTGTTTATGCTATTTGCTTTACATCAAAATCGACTGATATTTTCTTTCTGTCTGCATCTTTCAATGATATACTTGTCTGTCTTACAGATTTTATTTCCTTTAAAGGACCAAGGAAAACCACAACACGAGCATCAAAATCTCTAATGAGTCTGAGGAAGTCCTCAGTGTAGTCAGGAAGTGGGTACTGGGCGCTGATCAGACTGTCATTCTCTGTGAAGGACTAGAATACAAAGATGTTATTCAATTTTTTTTTTCTCTGTATTAAGCACAAAAATATGATAAAACGAGTAGTCTCAAAATAGAAAATCAAATCAACATATTATTAGATTTTTTTTTTTAGAAAATTAAATATATAAATTATATATATGTATACATCTTTTATTTGCTGGCCTCATAAGCAAACCTCAACATTTTCCTTTCTATTACCGATAAATGATAACTTATAAAAAAAACATTTTTCCTTAACCTTTGAACATTTTAACAAAGTAAAAGACTGAATTTTAAGTAAATAAATATGGAAGCAATGATTTCACGATATGCTTGAAGAATCTGACCTGTAGTAAAACAGCGTTGTAATAGTTGTTCCTTCCCTTTGCATAGGACAGATAGCACATGAATTTTTCCACTGAAATGTATGTTTACAAAGGATCAATATATTTGAGAGAAGCTGTATGTAAAAAAATAACAATCACATGCTATTCACCCTTTTCCCCAAGTAATTTAACAATTGAACATGCATTAAATGACTAAAAATGAGGAAATCAATCCACTTATTACATGAATTTTTTTTAGAGAAATGTCGCTGTTATGATTAGAATTTGACTGAAATACATGAAACTTAAAATTGATAATGAGAAAATTGAAGAATACCCGGCAGAACACTCTCTGCGTAGTTTGCCAATATGTTTGCTTGTCCAGGCTCGAAATCTTTCTCTGTATATTTTATCCGAAGAGACTGTAGACTCTACAAGAAATAAAATTCACTGTATAATAAAATTGATTTTGACTGGAATTTGCAATGTTTTATAACACTTAACAATTTAATTTTCTAAAATGTTTTGGGAGTTTTTAAATGTTAATCTATTAAAACAAATTTCTTAATTTTAAAAAAACTCGAACTGATTTCGTATATTGGAATTCAATATTTTAGATTAAATATCTAAATTTTTAAATTTCCAAATAGGTTTTAGAGTTTTAATATTTTAGATTTTTTACCTTAAATTTTCAAAATTTAAATTACCAAAAGCGATTATTGGAATTTAAACGACTGAGTTTTTAGTCTACTGTTTGTGAAGAAAGTTTACACTTAACAATTTAAAGTTCGGAAATATTTTTCATCTTTTATTATTAGAAATTAGCTTCAAACTTCTAAAATTCAACGTTGAAACGTTTAAGATTTTTAGAAATTTGGAATTTTGATTCAAATGTTCTAATTTCTAATAACGTAAAAAACACTGAGTTTTTAGAATTTTACTTTAGATATCCAAAATTTAAACCAGGTTTGGAATTCAATATTTTGGATATTTGAAGTAAACTTCTAAAAACTCAAAGTGCACAAAAGTGTTTTAGTAATTTAAAAGTTGAGTTTTTAAATCAAAATTCTAAATTTCTAAAAATCTAAAGTGTTTGAAAGTTGGAAGTTTGAAGTAAATTTTAAATAATCAAAAGACCAAAATGTTATCGAGTTTTAGATTGTTAAGTGTAAACTTTCTAAATAAACGATAGATTAAACACTTAAAAGTTAGAAATACAAAATTGTTTTTGGAAATTTGAATTTTGAATATGTAAGGTAAAAATCTAAAAACTCAAAATGTTAAACCTGTTTGGAAATATGAAAGTTTAGGTTTTTGAACTAAAATATTGAATTCCAATATACCAAATCAGTTTGAGTTTTTGAAATTTAGAAATTTGAAATATTATATTAACATTCTAAAACTCTAAATCGTTTTAGAAATTTGAATTGGTAAGTGTTACACGGACCAACTGGACAAGTATCATCTAAATGTGAGACATTAGTATAATTATAAAATGTTTTTAAATATGAATCATTTCTGTATACGACTTATATTTATTGTTGTGAATTTGATTACAAAATGAAATATTTGCATTGTGTTTCTTACAGTGAAGTGAATCTATTCTACCTGGAACTCTGACGACAAGGGATTTGAATTTGTAGCTTCTCCACTATTTGAGTAGCAATTTCCACCTTGAGAAAGTTTCTCAGCCGTCAAACATCTGGATCTTCCACTGAACGATTCACAGAGGGCGAGATATAGAACTCTGTACTGGTCCTAATGAATGAAAAAGATAAAAGTTGTAAAATGCAGAATCAATTGCAATATCTTATGTAAGACTATGAGCAGATACTCTGTGCTTTTACAGTGTAAACAATATGCCTAGAATGGAGTTGTTTTTTTTTTATTTAAAAGTCACATGCATCTATCCCCCGCCTTCGCAAAAGAGGGGAAATCAAATCTCATTCGTCTGTCAGTCTGTCCGTCCGTCACAAAAACTTTAACGTTAACAAGAACTTTTGACTGAGTTAAGCTATAACTTTCATAATTCACATGTGTATTCTTCGTGTTAAGACCTTTCTTTGGATACGAACAAATGTGACCTTTTAACCTTCACCTTGCAGTTTGACCGACTTTGACACAAGAGTTCCAAACCTTTACTTTGACCATAACTTTTTGAACAGTATATACAGTACTCTAATATTTCATACATGTATTCTTTGTTGAATTCATGTACTAACACCTTTGACCTTGACCTTGGAGATTTCCGTACTTATGTAAAAACTTACTTACTGAACATATAATATGAACTATAAAAGTCAGGGTTTTCATACTTCACATATGTAATTCTTGTGAGAGGAATTTTCTTTAGATACCAAGAACTTTAACCTTTTGACCTTGGAGTTTGACGTACTATAGAAAAAAAAACAAAGGCTATGGCTAGGGCTTTCATACTTCACATATGTAACATTTGTAACAAGACATTTCTTAAGAGACTTACAAGTTTGACCTACATTTCAAAAGCTCCTCCTTGGCCACAACTTTTACAACTTGTAAATAGGTGGTGCTTGGGCTTTCATATTTCACAATAGATTTATAGTGAGAAACACCCTTATTTGGGTATCAATATAATTGATTTACATTTTAAAAAAAGTTTAAAGTCCGCTATGTTGCCATACATGTTCATCAGTGTTTGACAAACACATCTTCTTCCTCATATTTTTTTTGATTGAGAAGAGATTTCACATTTGACATATGCAATTCCCCTGACAAGATATTTCCGAGCATACTTCGATTTCTGACCTATCGACCTTGACCTTCACGATGGACATTACATTATTTAATCAACTTCGGTGATAATTTTTAATGACAAAGGGCGTTCATATGTGACAAAGTATGTCATTAAATGACAGCTCACTCACAAAAACATCGAAAGTGGGAACCACAATTCTTTGATTTTGCTTGTATACGAAATTAACGGAAATATGCACAAAATTTTGAAAGGCAAAATAAAAAATATAACTCAAAACCAATTTCTTGAAAACGCATGTAATCTGTAGTACAGGTAGTGAACATGTTGATTGTAATATTAAAACATTCACACCGCGAGAAAATAATGCCAAGTTCTACGAAAGAGGAAATCAATTTTGAGGAAAGAGACCAATAGCACAATATTTTGTCGACTTTTAATTGTTTGCAAGGTCTTTTTTCTTGCGATTCAATGGTCTTGATTTTCTTTTAGTTTGATGTTATATCTGCTTTTTTTTTACTGCAACAATCATCTATCATAATGAACTGTTATAATAATCTTATATAATATTTAAAATACGGTCAATTTGTCATTATATCTCGCTGTTAGAAACATGTGTATGTCATATAACTAAAAGCGGTGTGGTTTCTTTACCCCCCCCCCCTTTCGTATTTTTACCAACTCCCAAAAATTGGACTCGACAATTTGACATAAGAATAAGATAAAAAGTAAAATAATAATAGGTATTGCTGTAAAGGCTTAAATAGAATATCTACAAATTAAGACATGTTTAAACATTAGAAGGTTTTTTAAATATGGAACTTTCCGCAATAAATGAAATTCCAAATTATTTTATTCGTCTTTTGAAATATCTTATCAAAAAAGGAAATGTTTGAACATGCAGTATAGGGAAGTTACCTTGCATGGAAACAGTGAGGTGATAAGAAAAGATCATTAACCTTTAACTTTTCCCTCTTTAATTAAGGAAGGGTTTCGCAAAGAATACAACAAAATTAAATATATGGGTAGAGTAAGGAAATTTTACAACGTATCACTTTTAATCTGCTGATAGTTGATCTAAAGGGAAATATTTCTTTGAGTTTGTTTTACTTAGTGAAAGAAAGTAATCAATCAGACTTTTATGTTACAAAGTTTAACGCTTTTTGTTAACTAGGGACTTGCTCATATTATGCAATAAAAAATTCCTCCTTTTTGCAAAAATAAACAGAATGCGGAAAGTATTGTGCATGTTCTTGCATGCACAGGAAGAAAACCATCTATAGAAGCGTCTCTTTATTTATAATTTTTTTAACTCATACATCTACACAACTTTATCAATAAACATATCTACAGAAATTCAAATGACAGAAACAACAGCCACATGTACGAATTGGGCAATTAAGAAAAAAAATTAACCAATTATTTTCGTGACAATTTGAAACTGCAAATGAGGGCTGATATTTCAAGAAGACGTTGGTATTAGAATCAAATGAGATAGAAATCTAAACCTACTTCCCCTTGTATCATGTTCATTCTGTCTTTTCTCATTGTCCTGACGTACATCGGTACATTAACTCTACCACTTCTCTCCCCTTCCCGGTAGAGGGCGTCTAAAGCAATGTATGTTCCAGTTCTACCAATCCCAGCACTGAAAAAGAAATATATCATTTTTAATATATCATAAAGGTTACTTCATTATCATTTTTTATTTTTTTAAATGATAAAGCTTAATAGTATCATTATTAAAAAAAAAATAATGGTTGCGAAACATTCTGTACTATATGGTAAACAATAAAGTAGTAGGTGAATATTTCAGGCGATATTATGGTGTTAATTATCTAAATAGAGCAAAACAAGGAAATCTGATGTATATTACGATCAACATGTTTAGACAACAATTCGATATATATATTCTTATATATACTATTTTTTTTCTGAAACAATTTCAAATTTGATTTTGGTTTAATTGATCATAAAGGTTTAAAGTACATACAAATTAATTATAATAACACATTTTTACAGCAAAATAAATTTCCTAAAAATGCAGCTCGTATTGCTTTGAATGAACATCGTACAGGGGTATAACAGTGGGATTTACACGTATTTTTTTCATTATGTACCTGTGGTAAATACATGATTCATAATTACTATTTTCAAACCTCTGAAATAGTCATATTTGCTTATATTAAATATCCTTTGAAGGATATGCTTAGCAAGGCTGATGCTTATTTCAACTAAATGTTATTTGTTCACTTCTGTTTCATACTTGGATATTTTACTTGAAAAAGACACTAATGGTAATCTAACAACCAAGCTATATGATAAACGTGATGACTTTAATTTTTCTTTCGTCAATTTCCTTTACTTATGCAGCAATATACTAGTACCTTCATCACCTGCCTACGAGGTATATATATCTCAGTTGATTCGATACGCAAGCGCATGCTCTACGTATGAACAATTTCTAAAACGAGGTAAATTATTGACAAGCAAGTTGATGATACAAGAATATCAGCAGTCGCGTTTAAAGCCATCATTTCGTAAGTTCTATGGTCGATACAATGACCTTGTCAGCAAATACAATTTATTATTGAGTCAAATGCTGACTAATGTTTTTCATACCAATTGTTAGTCCATTATTTATACACTGAATTGACGACGGATTTTTCCGTTATTTCCTAATCATGACAAGAAGCACACGGCGGGTGTGATCGGTCGGCAGGGGATGCTCACTCCTCCATGGTACCTGATCCCACCTGTAATGTTTCGGGGGTCTGAATTTGCTCTGCTCTTAATATATATTGTTTTATGGTTTTTGAGACTGAATACTGTTCGTTATCTTCAAATCCTTCTTGTTCTCTCCTAGCCACAATTGTGGCTTTGCAAGCAAAACAAGTCCAATACTATTTATATGAAATTTAAGCTTTCTTTGATGCCTTTTATGTCTGTATATATATCGTAGCTTAATCTGGTATTAAACGCAAATATGAGCAAAGAAAACGTTGAATTGTTGAAAAATTCTATAGACATCTTCTGCTGAAAGCGTACATTTCGAATACAGCTAATTTGAACATAGATAAATACCTTCCTAGGATTTCAGTATTCAATTTAAAGCAATATTATTGCTTTCTACTTTTTGATGAAAACCGTCAGTTTTTAATAACCTTATCTGGTCTGATTTTGCAAAGCGTAGTATTAACCTCAGTAAAATTTGAAAAAAAAAAGAATACAATTTCTAACCTAATAAAATTTAAGAATAGTTCTAAAATTGACCATACTCTTCATACTGTAAATAATATTCTGCAATATTTTTTTTTAAATAGATGATTCAGTAAAATGTCTTTATCTGTAAGAAAAACAAAATATGCTAATTTGTTGTTCAAGAATATTGTCAAGTTTTTGAGTTATGCAACAACTTTGTGTATACATGTCGTATTTCATTGTTTCCCAAGAAGTCTTTCAGAACAATATCTAACACAATTACCTAATCATATCAACAAGATATTTAAAACGTATAAACATATAACCTGCAGTGCACCGATGTATATTTTCCAGTTTTTAGTGACGTTTTCATCACGTGACGATGAAACACAACAAGATTGAGTGGATCAGGAACCCCGTGGTCTGGCCATCTTGTGTAATGAAACATCAATATCTCACGGTCTTTTAGTTCCTTCAATTAAGAAATAAGAATGTTATGTTGCTTTCTATTCTGTAGGTCATTTGTGTGGATTATTATTGCTTTCTTTTTGTCATTACATACCAACAGTACCTTTAATCTAATTCAGTTTGCTAGCTTTATGTACATTGATAAACTTTAATATAATGAATTCAAAAACATTCTATTCTTCTTATAAAGACAATTTATCATTCCAATTAACATAAAGAAAACTAAAAGATTATAAATGTCAGTCAAAGGAAAAAAGACGTATCCGCCAACGATCGAAGTATTTGAGATTTTTTTTCTCACTTGGTGATATTCAATTATAATTTATTTTATTTTGGGAAGAAATCCTAGATGGATGTGTATTATAGATTTTCAGATTTCATAAAAAATGGTTCATATCTTTCTTTTTGTTGGAAGGGAAAGTCTGGGATTTGTTGTTCAAGAAAACTGGCATGCATATACACAAAGAGAAGAAAAGATACGAGATATTGTACTCATATTTGAGATTGATGTTTTTTTAACTTTAGGAAAGAGTCGGCTGCAGGAAGCATATAATCTGACAGTTCATTATCAAAAACAATTTTTCAGACTTTTATGTATCAGAAATATGTCTAAAAACCTCAAGATGTTCGTGTTCCATAACCACGATTGTCGGTTTGAAAATAAAATGTAATTTAGCTAATTAGCTACATGTTTATCATTCCTTGATAGGGAAAATGTGTCCTTGAACTGTTATTTCACTTTTTTGTTACATTGAACAACAGCACTCATTGTGACAGAAGTCAATATTGATTAAAACTTTTAAAATTACATGAAACAGTGATGTCATTATGTATATGACGTAACAATTTTTAAAGAGGGACTTTTCAATAATAGAAAAAGAAAGATTTTCGAAATATATTTTTGAATTAAAAATAGAAAAAAATTAATTAAAATTATGTTTGCAATGGGGTTCCTAAAAATAATACTGTGATGTTTGTGTAAGGCCTTTTTCACTTAAAATTTACAAATTTTTATTTTAATTATCTTTTCACGCGTTGCATACAGATGTACATGTATTTAGTCGTTTTTTAAAATAAGCTTGATATCTGAAGACACATATACTTTGAATCACGTTTTATTCGCGAGAACTTCATTTTTGCGTTAATACGCGAGACAATGAGCTCGCGAAAATTTCATTCTCGCGTTTAAAAGTATTCCTTTCGATTATATATAGGAAAAACAACTATTCGTGAAAATAATGTCTCGCTTTAAAAAGTCAATGATTAATTGCGAAAATAAGGTGTTGCGAAAATTCAGTGTTCTACAGTATTTCATGAAAGTATTTTCATAAATATATTTTGTAATTTTAGTTTTTCATAATTCTCAAATAAGATGTAAATCAACACGAAGTCAATCATACAATTAATCATTCAATTAAACGTTTGATTTATTCATTTAATGCTTGTATTTATTGTGCTTTCAAGATTGAGCCTATTGAAGTGCTGCGTAGAGATCTAGAATTTAAAAAAATATGACAGTCTAGCTGCTTGAAATCCTAAAATTTAATAAATTCTGTGAGTTGTATAGATTTAGATACGCCTAGCTGTTCATACTTAGAACTTAGACAAAATTAATGAATATAGTCAATAATCTAACTTTTTGCCTCCCTAAGATCTTCCATACATGTGCCGAAAATTACGACAGCATTAAACAAACGTTAAATTACCTTTTGGAGCTGATAAATACATAATTATATATCATGTATTAAAACAAAAAAAACATAAGCATTATTTCATTACTAGTTGTTTCATTGGAAACGCTAATGTTTGGAGAAAAAAATTGTATGCATCCACTGAGTCGAATAAGAAATAAATATGAGCATGCGCATTTTTTGTAAAATGGCATCTTTCCTTCAAAATGGAGTATATAAGACCTGTGCTCGCGTGGATATCATTTTCGGATCGCTTTTTTGCGATGCAATGTCGATTATTCATATAATTGCGTTCTTATATTCCTAGTGTGCTAAAGTTATCGCAACAAGTTAAAAAAAACACGGATTTTGGAAAAAAAAAGTGGATGTTTGTTTTGATGCATTTATCACCGTTATAAGAGGAACAATAAATGTAAGTAAGGTAAATCCAATTATTAATCTGAGGAAATTATAAATAACTTTATAGAGGATTAACATTTTTACGAGAATGAAAATATTCCAGATAAGTATCTTGATTCTAGTTTCGCTCGAGAAAGATCATGCATTTTTGATTTCATATCGTTGCTTTTAAGATAAAATTTAAACCAAGCTCATTCTTTTGTATGTGTGTGTTCCTCATATTCAGAGCATATGTATCTCGAAATCAATTATTTTTAGATGTTCATGGTGTGTTACAGCAAAAATAGAACTTTTGACCTGTCCAGGAATGGTAGTGTATCAGAAACCTGCTGATAAGGATGTGTTTGATTCATTTTCGGTGAAGATAAAAGACAAATTAAGAAATATTCTACTTATATGGCTCTCAATAATGTACAAAATACTTGAATAGTTGATTGTTAGCATTTTTATTTATTCATTTTTTTTTTCAAATTTATTTGATTATACTTAATTCATTTTTCTATTTAAAAAAATATAAAGCACATCAATAAATAATGGAACAAGATGTGTTTGCAAAACACTGATGCCCCCGAATATCAGCTGTTTATGAATAAATCTGTTAGATATGAACGTTCTAAAACTATTAATTCGAAAATCAAGTTTAAAGTTAAAAATTTTTTAAGAGTGGGTCAAACTCCAAGGTAAAGATTTAAAGGTCAAGCATGTTTATATCCCTAGAAAGGTCTTATAACAATACACAAGAAGTTTGACAAACCTAGCTTCAACTGTCCAAATATACAAACAAACTACGAAACTAATTATATTTCGGTAAATCCTTGCTAAATTGGATGAAACACAAACGAAAAAAAAAGATTATTGTCACAAGGAATATATGAGTAAAACATAAAAGGCATAAAATTAACCATTCAAAAGTTATTAAAAAGTTTTAGTTTAGATAAACAGACAGCTAGATAGACGGTCCAAAAGGGCGAAAGCTACAAACACGGATGATCAGTTATTAGGGCATAAAACATACATTTGCATAGACCCAACTGTCATGGAAATATGTCAATTTTAACATACAATGAGATTCAAAAAAGGAGTCTGCGAGCCATTGTTCATAAGAAATATACTGATAGTTGAGAAACTGCAAGAAAGAATTTGTGACGGACAGACAAACAGCTAGACACACACAGACAGACACAGTGATAAAGCAGTTTATCACTTTCCTTCGGAAAGACACTGATGCCCCGAATATCAGCTGTTCATGAATAAATCTGTTAAATATGAAGGTTCTAAAACTATTAATTCGAAAATCAAGTTTAAAGTTAAAAAAATTTTTAAGACTGGGTCAAACTCCAAGGTAAAGATTAAAAGGTCTTCGGAATAAAAAGCATAAAACAACCAAGAATAACAGAGGGCTTTTTCAAGTTTTAAAGGGAAGGACACTTGGTAATTAAAGTCGGTTAGAGGCTATTGTTATACATAACTCCTTCTTACCGTGTTGTTGTACACTTTGAAGCGCGTTGAGGTGTAATTGGCATATACCTTTTCTTCAAGGTTTCTGATTATAAAATTACCATGCTGCATTTTATCGTTAAGATTTGGCCAATATTGAGTACATTTAATCTACAAGAAAAAAAAGGTATTACTTTTCAATAACAATCTCCACCAAACTACCATGAAAAAAATGACAATAACCTGATTCATAGAGTAAATTGATGCAAAGAGATATTATAAAGTAAATTGTACCTAAACATATATTAAAATTTCCTAACAACAGATATGCATAGTTGTATTTCAATTATCTTAAAAATTGATGAATTATTTGTTACCCAAATTATACTTAAAGGATTGTAATCTGATTAACTAATATCACTTTAATTTACATGTAGTTTTCTTTGATTACATATGGTATTGCGTGCATGATTTTTGTTTGTTTGTTAAATACACATGCTTTTCCTCTTATCTTTTTAAAAAAATTCCATTGTTAGCTTTCGTTGTTTACACGCACTATCTAATTATAGGTAAGTCAATGACCCCCTGTCTTGGAGTACCCACCAAAATATTTTTGGACTAGTGCCTTAAAAATCAAACCGCTTAAGATACTGCCACAGATAAATCACATGCTGAACATTCTTAATACAAAATTGAAGTGACAATCACAAATCATAGATTTCTATTCATACACAAAAGACGGAAGTTATTTAGATTACTTCAACAAAAGCAGTATAAACAATGAATTGTGATTATTTAAGGATTCACTGTCCAGTTATTATAGTATGCCAGGGCATCAACGATAGTGGGAAACATGGGATAATTGCATAACGGGCGAAGCCCGTTTTGCATAAATTATCCCATGTTTCCCACTATCGTTTATCCATTTCATTGTGAAATAAAATTGTAGATTTAGACTTTTAAAATGTAGACTAATAGATTGAAATTGCACGATGACTCCAATGCCAATTTCAATTGTCTTTGCCTCTTGACGTCAAACACAAAGGCAGTTGCACGAGATTTACATATTTGGCTTCCTTATCGTCAGACTCAGAGACAGATGCGCACAAGAATTGCATGTAAGTCTCCATAGACTCTGACCTATCGACCGGCCTTATTTACATTCCGGTAGAATTATTGAGAAATCAACTCCTCAAACTTTCAAAGAGTTATCAAAGAGAAAACAAATTATAAATGGAAATATTTGCGTATTCCTTTTTATTTATCATCGTACCTTTGTTCCTTCTTTAAGATTGGTCAGACAGACAATTGTGTTGACACATTCCTGCCAAGTCATCCTCCAGAAGTCCACCACTGTTTTTGGTTTTGGGCCTGAAACATTAATTAGTATATTTGAAATAGCAACATCATACAATTATCTCACAAAAAGAACAAAATTAAAGATATATTTTTAATCTGCGTTGATAATTACATTAAAAATAAAGTTACCTTGAGTTGCAATATACTTTCGAATATTCTGCGTATCCTATGGACGTAAAAATTGTTCAAAATAAACCAAAACGTCAAAAGTATTAAAAAATCATATTAAGTGTACTAGATACATTAAGAAATTATTGAGATATACGAGAAAAGTATTGTGATAGGAATATTAAAAGTCTTATTTATCTAATATAAAGATTTCATATACAAAACAATGTTTTATGTATAGAATGAACCAGTTTAGAGGAAGCTTAGTTTGTCTCTTTTTAAGAAATGTATATGTAGTAACTACATATTTGCTATTGATAAAAAAAAAAGCTCTGGTCAAAATTATACTTCCCTCGATATAATTTGCATTGATGTAGTCATTTTCATTAGGAGAAGAGGTTTTCAATACAACTCGAGAGTGATCATCTATGAATCAATATAAAGAACTTCAAGATAACATATATCAATGAAAAGAACAAGGTACAGTTTCAATACAAATTTTGCCCTGAAATTTCCTAAAATATGGAAGTGATGTAAGAAACAAAAATCCGTCTTTTCCAAATTATTGAAATTCCATGAAGTAATAACCTACTAATTATTTTTTTTTATATGATCTTCTAAATGCCGATTGTGACGTCATACAGTCGTGCATTTTCCTGTCTTTTCTTAATAGTTGCTAAAGACATCGGTTTTCTTTTAGAAAACATACACCACATGTATCGCCAACAATGATTTTATTCTATGTTTTTTACAGCATTTTACACAACATATCGAAAACTTGAAGTGGGCGACGGCTGAAGACACTATTTCCTGACGAAAAATAACCACAAAAAAGGGGTCAATCTGGGGGTTTTCTGCATAAAACTTAGAA
This sequence comes from Saccostrea glomerata, assembly GCA_003671525.1. Taxonomy (NCBI): domain Eukaryota; kingdom Metazoa; phylum Mollusca; class Bivalvia; order Ostreida; family Ostreidae; genus Saccostrea; species Saccostrea glomerata. The sequence goes on along the minus strand of PRKT01000360.1, from coordinate 421,616 downwards.
ATGTACTAGATTAATGACGTCATATTTCCAGAATGGTCATCCATCATGTCATATTCCCTAATGATCTATCAAATTCATCTATTCAACTCATAATAAATCCAATTTATCACTTCTTAAGAACATTTTATTATTAGGGCACACTACAGCAAAAATTGTACTTTCTTCTTTCACTAACAAAAATATTTTTATTAGATGAACAATGTATGTTTAAATTGTAATGCTCACAAGGAAATGTAGTTGTATATCTATTTTTAGGTTTATTTTCAGGCTTCTTGGCTTCTTCACATGGAAACAGTTCTCCTCTAGGAATTTCCTATAAAGTTCAATAAAGTGTTTTACGCTTACCAAAGAGTGCCTTTCTGCCATCTTATAAATGCACAAAATCGTCATTCAGTCATTTGAATTATTGTATGACATGTATATACCATATCAACTTATTAAGTTTAAATTATTTGATATTACATATGTATCATACATGATACTCGTGTTTGAATCCAGCATTTTCAGCAGTAGACATTTTGGCAATGATTGCCTGTAGATTCCTTGTAAGAATGGTTTTGTTCGTAGGAGGACCTCTCTTAGCTTTCTCTTCGACGTTATGTAATTGTTGATTATTTTGTTCTTTTCTTTTGTTTGTCGTAAGTGCTACAAAAGACATCAATATATTTAGCTGCATATTATGAAGAAAAAAAAAACATACAAGAAAGCATTATAGTTAAATATAGTTCACTTTAACGAAGTGTAGTTGACTTTATGTACATCAAAGTTTTCATTATTACATACTAAACAATGGATCTTCACCATGAAATTCATAATAAAATGCAGATTTATTTTTATTTTTTGAATTCCTACAAGTACTTTTCTGAGGCCGAAATTAAATTAACTTGTATAAATGTATTTAAGTACCACCACATCCCACACCACCCCTACCCCACCCCCACCCCCCATCCCCACCCGCAAAAAACAAACTTACATCATTGGTATGTAGTTCTTAATTTTATAGGAAGTTCTAAAGTACACTTGCAAAGTAAATCAAAGTTCACAATATTGAAATATAATAGTTTCCTTATTGTCGATTGTATTTGATTGTGGTTGTTTTTATAGGCGGATGTTCAAATTATGTGCATTATTTATCACCGACACTTTAAAGAGATATTAATCCATCAAAAGTAAAAGGAAATAAAACATATTTTAATATATTTAATATTCGAGAAAGAAAAAAAAAATTCATTGCAATTGTGAATGCATTTCTATGCTATGCAAAGATTCAAGAGGTGGGGTGGGGTGGGGGTAGGAGTGGGGGGTATAGTTTTTGCATTGTCCGTCCGCCTGTCTGTGTGTTTGTCCGCCAGTCCGCCAAAACATTAAACATTGTCTGCTACGTTGGAGTTGGTGCGGCTATAGCTTTCATATTAGACAGGTGTATTCCTTGTGACAAGATCTTTCGTTTGGTGCCATCAAATATTAACTCTTTACCTTGGCCTTTGAATTGACCCACCTTTACCAAAAAAAATCTGACTTTAACCATGGCCATAACATTTGAATACTTGGTGTAAGGGCTTTCATACTTCACATGTTTTCTTTACTCTGACATTTCTCTTTTTTATGCACACATACATAGCTATGAAGTATTGTTAACAGCACAAACAAGATGTGGTCGTGAAACCTTAATGCGAGAAAGACCTCGCTCATGTAAATTAAAATCTTCAGTGAGTCTCTAATTTTATTTAAATTCGTTAAACTTAAAATTTAATTGCAAATCACATAAAAATATTATTATCTGTGCAAGAAACATTTGTTATGTTAGGTCACCTAGTAAACTCTGGCGACCTATTGCTATCTGTGTTCGTCCGTCGTCGTGCGTCGTTCGTTGTGCGTTTGCATTCGAACATTATCAGCTTCTTCTCTGAAACCATTGAAACAATTGAACCAATATCAACCAATTTTGGCATATACATGTAGCATCTATGGTTAAAGGGAAACAACAATTGTGAATTTCATGGTCACTGCCCTCCTGTGGCCTGGGGGAAGAGGCCAAAACCACTAAAATTAGTACAATCTTTAAAAATCTTCTTTTATAATCCTGGACATCAAGCAGTCAAACTGTTTGCATGTTTGCAATCAACATTGAGTTTTTTTTTTACCAAAATTGAGAAATTCAGAGGCCCAGGGTCAGGGGTTCTAGTGCTAGGGCGGGGCTATATGGTTTTATTTAGGAAAATGCATTATTTCTTTGAAATTCTTCTTTTCTGCTCCTGGGCATTAAATAAACTAACAAAGTCCATAGTTGAGTTGAAAATGACTGCCTCTTTCAAAATCGTGAATTTCATGGCCCCAGGGTCAGGGGTTTCAGTGCTAGGGTGGGGCTTTATAGATAATATGGTGAAAATGCATAAATCCTTAGAAATTCTTCTCCTTTGTTTTTGGGCATTAAATAAACTAACCTAGTGCATAGTTATGTTGCAAAAGGCTGCCTCTTCAAAAATTGTGATTTTCATGATACATGGTACTTAGCCTAGCTCATGTGACCTAAAAGACCCATGGGCCCCTTGTTTACATTAAGAGTCTAGTTTTTCAAAATTTTTGCAAAGACCAATTTCAGATGGGTTCAATGTATATTTTTTCAAAAACAATTTATCAAAAAAAAAATACGAATAAAAATAGTTCTTTAAATAGATACAAAAAAATTAAACCTGTACCTTCAATTTGTTGATTCTCGGATATTACTTGTGACATTTGTATAGATACAGAGGCAGTGCTGGATCCCTTGTGTGCTTTTTGTCGTAATCTATGAAATATTGTCACAAATCCCCATCTTAAATACCATACAAATTCTTTATAATTGCAATATTTCATGTATCCTTTACATTGTAAATTGTAATATACGTTTATAATTTTATTCCTTAAAGATTCCAGGAAAATATTAATTACCGCATAAACAAAGCAAGCAATGCAATGATGATGATCACAACGGTAAATGCCCCTAAAACCGCACCAATGGTAAGTGGTTGAGCAGACGTATTTTCTTCAGATTGAAGACGAAACGTTCCTTCTCCTTGAAAATAAATTAAAAAGACATATAACAATGCTAATGAAAAATATGTAAAGATAAATTTTTCATAAATGTTGATTTACGCCAGATTTTTTGTGGGTAGTCTTTAGAATTTCATGTGCACTTGAACAAACAGTTTTTTGTTATGATGAAAGTTGTTAAATAACCAGGGAATAACTTTCGTATTCATGATATTTTTCTTGACTCACTTTGATCACACTTATCTCCATAGAATGGTTCCTTACCTCCCTCAGTACAACTCCCATTGAATCTATCACAAGTCCCATTAACACAATTCGAACTGCATGAATGAATGCAATTTTCTCCATATTTTTCGTGAGGACATTCTAAAATTATAATGTTTCCTTTGATTTACCGTATAAATAGAATTTTTAGCGAGGATTTGATTTTGGCATTATTAGCGAGGGTGCTGTCATCGCTAAAAATGAATATCGCTAAAATTTAATTGCGTTTTATTTGTTATAGCTTCTTCAGTTAGCATTTTAAAATTGCTAAAATTACTTCTCGCTAAATATAAAATACCAGATTTTAGGTAGAATTCGCTAAATTTGCGTCTCGCTAAAATTTCCACTTATACGGTATTTCAATAAAACAGAATGAAATAAGGCAGCAATTTAATATAGTTTCTGCATTACAACATTCAATCATTATCGTTTCAGATATTTAAAGCTGTTTGAAAAATCTCAATATAACTAAAATATTCACTCCCATAGAAGATATGAGAAACATAAAGCTTCAAATATTCACAAACACTATACAATTATTGCTGTTTTTTAGGTCAATACAATGATTTAGACACCTGAGGAGTACAATGTTCACTGAGCCCGAAGGGCGAAGTGAATATTGTACTTCGAAGGTGGCTAAATCATTGTTTTGACCGCAAAAAACAGCAATAACTGTTTTATTATATGATTAAATGATAGCAAACTCCTACAAGACTGTTTCTTTGCTTTAATTGAAAGCTTTAACAAGAAATTTCAACAAGAACACATTGTAACAGAAAAAATTGAACAGGTCAATAATTCCTTATATTGACCTGCAATAATTCCTTGTATTGACCTGGAACGTCACGTGCAGGTCAATACAACGTAGTATTTTTCTAACATAGTTGAATCTCAGCCAATCAGAGTGAAGGAAATTATTCAATCATATAATAATGAATAATATTACTGCTTTTGGAATATTTTTTTTCTAGAGCTCAATTGCCTTTACACCGAAAAACACGACATGCTTTTGATTCATGATCACCTGAACTGCACATTGGAGAACCTATCCAACCACTTTTACACAGACAGGATCCATCGATATGTTTACATTTTTCTTTACAATTCTGAGAGCAAGTTTTAGAACAGTTTGCACCGTAGAAACCCTGTCCACAAGCTATAATGAAACATTCATTGACAATGTCAGTCGTTATATAGAAACAATTTAAGTATTGTACAGTAATGTCTACAATAAACGTTTGTTTTTAAATTTATGTATTAAAGTTTCACATTACATTTGTTGCACATATTCCCAAGGTAACCATTTTTACAGCCAATAGGACAAATACCATCTACATGGTTACATTCCTCATTGGCACAATGTCCACTGCAACGCTGTCTACATTTTTCACCAAACCAGCCTTGGCTACATTCTTCGGAAACAGAGGTATAAAAATATTTTAGTTAAAATGAAATCAACACGTAAACTGATTAATTTGAAAAGAATGAAGTTATAAAATTTTGAATATAAACACCTTTATTACAAAAATTTCCGATGTATCCTGGGGTACACCCCGAGTCACAGTGCCCTGTTTCCTTGTTACATGTGTTTCCATTTGAACAATGTCCGCTGCAGTTGAAAGCACAGCTTGGGCCATAGCGTCCATAACTACATGCTGTATTGATAATCAATAGGAATAAAATTACATGTAACGATGAAAACAAGTGGAAAAGTGAATGTATTAAAATACGTACTGATTTTTTTTGTATTAATTAAGGAATGTAGCTTATTTCAACTTATATTATACAATATAACATAACTTTGGGCAGTTTACGCTTTATAAACCGCAAAGCGGTTAATAATAAAGCGTAAACTGCCCCAAGTTATGATATATCGTATAATATAAGTTGAAATAAGCTTCATTCCTTATAATTTAATTTCAGTGCAGGCAATGAGGCATTTTTTTCTCTAGAATAAGGCTTCACATTGATTAAATTTTAAAAAGTAATGTCAAGCCGAAAAATACGTTTTTCGACGTAACTCATTGTGACGTAGGCAAGTTACATGTATGTTATACAAAATGGTCACGTGATCAAATCCCATGAAGCCCGAAGGGCTTTATGGAAGATTTGATCATGTGCCAACCCGTTTTACATCTCAATAAAACTCAAAAAATGATACCTTATTACTTATATTTACATTTGTGACTTATTCATACTTTAAATTTGCCTGATTGTTACTTTTAACGTGCGAAATGCGTTATTTTTCAAACCCAACGGCATGTATGTAATCCACTAAACGCGCGTCGACCCTTTATGACGTCACACAGAGATTACGTCGAACGTTTATCCAAACGCACATCTATGAACTCTTGACCCCGTACCTGTATTTATACAGTTATAAAAACGCTTGCTTTCAGTAGTGTTATATAAAGGAAAACATTTGCAAATGTAAATATTTCTATTCAAATACATGAACAAAAATCAGAAAACATACATTCATTACACATTGGCGATGTCCATCCAGGAGCACAACCTTTATCACAGATTCCAGTCCCAGGGTTACAAGTTTGACCATTCAGACAATGTCCTGAACAGTGATGTTTGCAGTCTTTACCGTACGACCCACTTTCACATGCTATTAAATTAATCATGCAAGGTAAAAATAAGAGTTTGAAAATTTGAAACACACCAACAACAAAATAGTCAACTAATGAAACACTAGTTGTGTAAAGAAATTTTACGTGTTTTACAAAATGGTCCGCTCCATCCTGGCATACACCCCAGACACGTTCCATTTATGATATCACATGTTTTCTCTTGACAATGCTCAGAGCAATGCATGTTGCATGATTTACCATATATTCCCCTTTTACAACCTAAAAATATTTTAATACTGCAAATCTTTAAGAATTGAAAATATGCAAAGCCTGCTTTTGCAAGAAATAGCATACATCACCCCCGACCGAATCATGAGATATAGGATTTTCAATGCTTAAAGAAATGGGTCCCCACCTTCTTTTCACATTTATAGCTTTAGTCACACCAAAGTTATCCTTAAAGATTACTGGCCAAAGTCATTGGTCAAAAAAAAAATTCCCTCATTTCCAAAACTTCTCTCCTTTGAAAAGAGTTCATAGGTAGAGCATGCTCTCGCGTGTCGAATCACCTGCCTATAAACCCCGTATACCTTGGTGATGAAGGTATATTGCTGCATAAGTTAGAGAAGTTGACGAATGAAAAGTTAAAGTCTTACTCCATGTAGATTATTTTTATGCAACATCGAATTGAAATGTGCACCATTAAAAATGAATTAAAGAAATAACTTATTGTTTGCATTTGTTTTTCATTTCTTCAAAAATGTTACGTGAACAGTACACTAAGAAGTTTGGTTCAGCATGTTTCTCATTCGGAAATATCTAATCTATATGGGAAAATACAAAACTCTTAACAACAGAAATTGCCATAAAGGCTTCTTTTTAAAAATTATTTTGTTTGCGAATCTTGTTTTTTTTTTTAATTTATTCAAGTAAGAAAGAATATATTAAAGAGGGCCAAATCGAAAAAAGAAATCTTATAAAAGGAGTAAAGGAAAACAGACTACTATAGAATTTATTCTCAACATGACTAGTGCGTAATGTCATAATAAACATACATTACCTCTTATTGATAATTGAAACAAAATAACTGATAATAAAATAGCGGATCTCAATTGCAATATATATAAAAACACAAACTCTACTTCCATGTATCTCAAAATGTAAATTTTCTTTATTTCATTTAAAATGTGCTCTGTATTTTCTTTTTTTCCAATTATTTTTATGTTGAAAAATTAGATTCACAACTGAATCATATGCTGTTGATAGCCAGAAACCAACCTTTTACTACCACTTCACATAATTCCGTTACAATCAACCTCTCATATCCTTTAGGGTAAACAGCTTCATCATATCGTTCGTTGTAAAATATAACAAAGGCCGCATGTCCAGTACAGTTGGTTTTGAAGTCTAGGGGAGGTAACTCTGGTCCGTCTTTATAACACAAGCGACCCTCTTCTTTGTTGGCAGTATCAGACAAATACACTGAAAATCCAGCAAAGCGGCCCTTTTGTCTTTTTTCTGGATTAAAAAAAAGTCATTTCTTAGGAAATAAAAAGTGCGTAGACGATTCAGAATGAAAATGATTTGTTAATAGAATTGCCTTCAATATTCTAATTTACTATATATTGTAATTGCTAGCAAGGTCATTACATTAATCATAGGCTGTCAAAGGCTGACTTTTAACGGAACAGTTGATTTCCTTTTCATCACATTAATTAATATATTAGCTGGCCTCATTTTAGCACTGTTTCTTTTGTAGATGGTGCTACTTTTTTGTACCCTGTTGAAAGTGAGAGATATAAATGTCAGTCTATCTGTCCGTCCGTCTTCAGTTCTGTCTGTACGTAACGCTTTCGTTTCCATGCGTTATTTCAAGATGCCTTTGGGCTTTGCAAAGAAATTTTACACAATTACTTTTAAATTGCCTACCATAAATCCCTTTTGATTTTTAGGTCAAACGTCAAGGTCGTAAATTGAAAAAAAAACAACTGTTTTACACGTTCGTTTCCCTCCGATATCTCAAGAAAACCTTTGACCTTTTACAATGATATTTCATATCACATCTCTCTATGGCTTGAAGGCGACCCATATTTATTTTGAGTCCAAAAGTCGTTTATTCATACATTTTGTATATGTAAAACTTTCAGTTCCGGGCGATATCTCAAAAATCTTTCGAGTTTTTGCAAATAAATTTCATACCATGTTGAAACCTATCTATGCCCCTTCCCACCTATCTGTTCGTGACTCCGTTTGGCTGTATTTCTGTCTGTCTGTTACAATTTTTGTTTCTAAGCAATATCTCAAGAAGCCTTCGAACTTTGCAATTAAATTTTACAATACAACTCCCTATTGCCTAAAGAATTAAGACGCCTTTGATTTTAAAGTCAAGAGCCTTAATAAAGGGTAAACTAGACACACGAGTGTCGTATTTTTTGCTGGTCAGCGGCAAAAAAATATTGATATGATTTAATTATTTTAAATTTGTTCCATGATTTCATCAGAATCGCAGCACTTTCAGATACCTTTATACTCCTAGAGCTGATTTGTATTATTCATTGAGTGTATGCCCTTGCACTAGACCGATTCATCAAGACCGTCACATTACCCTCCAATGTACTTGGCAATGCACACAAATACATGTATGCGGCAGTATCAATTAAATAGGAGATAAATGGAAGATATATTAATAAAATCGTGAAGAAGACATTGAATCCAAGTTCATGGCCTATAATATATCTGTGAATAATATTTTATTTGAATAAAGAATACCTTTTTTGTTGAGAAAATATTACTTGATTGCCTCTCACTGCATACAATCCGCGTCAAGATCTAAGAAACTTCGTCTCATCGACAAGTGCATTGTGATCAGTATGTCTTTATAACTTATTATGTGGGATTTAAGTAACGACAAAATAGCATGCTGTAGAGAGCTTATTTTGTAGTTTAATGGTTTCCTACGGGTTAAAATAGCAGTCACCTCATTTTGTGGTATTTTTAAGAATTGTTTTTTATGATGTCATAGTTAAAATTAGGCTTCGCCCTCTTTTTGTAACCTTAAATGTGTTGCATTTATCAATACTTGTCAGTAATTATCAAAATGGTCCACGACCTTAATAGACAACCCTCGTACTTCAGATGATAATGGTGTTTTGCTACATAAATAAGGAAAGTTGCCGACAAGAAATATCTAAACACGAGATACTTGTTATCTTATGATCGCTTTTCTATTCATCGCTATTCTCACTTTTAAATGACGCCATACGCAGCTACAAAAAGGCTATCCGTAAAATATCAAACTGTTCAAACTATTATATTTACATTCGCTGTTTTTTTCTACTAGGATAAGCCAACTGTGAAACTGAATTGAAAACCATTTTCGTGTATATACTCACGCTTAGAAATATACACGGAGAAATGTGCGTTAACGTGACGTCACAATATTATACAATTATTGTCAGTTTTTGAGGTCAATAGAATGATTTAGCCATCTGAGGAGTACAATATTCACCGAGCCCGAAGGGCGAGGTGAATATTGTACTTCGAAGATGGCTAAATCATTGTATTGAACGAAAAAACAGCAATAATTGTTTTATTATATGATTCACTGATAAAATTATACAGCTCATTACTTGTTTGCATTTTATTAAGTCCTAGCCAAATGCAAGAGAGAAGTAGAATTAAAATGTGAACAAACCTTACCGGTCGTATCAATTTGAAATGTTTTTTTTTAATTAATTTTAGTTGCCATGAAAAAAATATATAATTTCAGTCTTTTTTATAGGATAGATTTTGAAAGGAATGAGTATTATCAGGGAAAACTGACTGCAATAAAGTATTTAAAAAATATTGTTCAGTAAAATTGTTTGAGGGGGAGTCCCTGCATCCCCTCTTACCACCCTCACCTATAATATATATTCGATTATGTTTTGTTCACATGAAAATAAAAATCATAGTCGTTTAAAAAGCTTTCTAAAACAATTTGTATCAATTTGGAATTTCCCAATCTATTTTTAGATCATCGTAGTGGAAATAAATCCTTGTATTGACCCGGAACGTCACGTGCAGGTCAATACAACGTAATATTTTTCTTACATAGTTGGATCTCAGCCAATCTGAGAGATGGAAATTATTCAATCATATAATATAATATATATATATATATATATATATAGAAAGCACAGAGAAATTCACTTTTACAAGGATACTCACTTCCGCCCTAGCCCGGGGTTGAACTCTCGACCTACGGAATCTGTCTCCTAGCAGTATAGGAACAGCGCGTTAGACCGCTCGGCTATCTAGGCAAGTTAAAAACTTGCTTTCGATGCCGATGGAATTCTCACAACGCTGCCCTACACTACACGGTCATTGAGAATGGAAGTGAGATACAGTTATTTGGACATTAGTTTTTAGAGGATTGTTACCAATACATGTTGTGATGAAATTAATTTTATTTATAAAGCACAAATAAATTACAACAACTCTTCAACTAATATACTGTGGTTTCATCAATATTCGTTGAGCACCAATTTTCGTGGTATTCGTTGTTGAGCAGATCCACGAATTCAAATGTTCATCGAAATACGAAATATGACATTCATTTGTATTTGCAATGCTTTTGTCCACGAAATTACGTATCCTCGAAAACGTCTGTTTTACAAAACCCACGAAAATTGATGCCAACGAAAATTGATGAAACCACAGTAACTGTATATATATATATATATATATATATATAGCACTAAAAAAAAAAACAACAACACTGTATATCCTAAATGTCGGATCTTCCACGTAGATACAAGGTGTCACGGATAGAAATTTATATAAAGCACTAAAAATGACCAACGACACGAACAATAAAAATTGTCCAATTTTCGGGACGCCCTGTCCCTTCCTCGGGACAAAGAAAAAAATTAAAGTGTCATAAGAACAAAGGAAAAAGAGAAACAAAAAAAAAACAACTAACACTACTACTAACCTACTAAACACTACATATTTACATACTTAGTTACCTGTTGAATTGGAAATTTTTATAAACACTATTAAAGAAAGAAATCCGGACCGCTATGGAATGCGTCCAGTCTATTGGGTATACTCGGGTGAAGTGACTTAGTTGTCCCAAGGTGTAGCTCTGATCTTCTAGGGAGTAGTCCTCAGATGAGGGAAGTAGTCTCTTTTTGGGGAAATAGACAGTTTTATGGTATTACTTTTACATACAGTAATTACAGTAGAGGTATAATAAAACGATATAGGGCAGCGAAAAAAATCAGATATCGAGTATATTTTGGTGCTTCCAAACATGTTAAATCTAAATATAAGGAATGGTTTTAAGTTTTGTGTGAGTTATTGGTGTGTGAATCACACAGACTTGTCACGTAGGCATATTTCATGAAGCGCGCGCTAAAAACATTCCTTAAGTAACTTCTCTGAACTACCTAAATATATGACATCATAATAAAATATGACATCAAGTCACTGCATACTTGAGCTGACATGAAGTTGAAAGTGTCATAATTATTACATGGCATGTAGATTTATTTTGGGGACTTGTTGTTTAATTCAAGTGTCAGAATTTTTTTTAAGCTCAAGTGTGCTGTTATGATGTTGAACATTTGAAATTTGAATATCCCTATTCCTTTTCCGATATGCACATTCATACAATTATAACAAAAGATTATGTGTAAAACGCTCCCCTTACACGTTTGTAGACAGAGTTAGAATTTATGAATCATGTATATATTGGACTGGCATAAGTGATAAACAAGGACAAGTTGAAGATATTCTGTGTTAATCTACAAGAGAAGTATATCTTCTAACTGAAATTTGCTAGGGGATTGTATGTAGTTTATCCCTTTTTTGTATTCACTTGTATGCAATAAAGATTGGAAAATACCTCTTCTTGTGTTGGTAAGTTGAATTTCAGTAAAATATTTTCTAAACGGGTAAAAATTGAACCTGCCCCCAGCACTTTCCCTGAACCAGAGATCACGATCAATCGATCTATGTAACAAACTGCGCACAATAATTTTGCGATTTTTGTGCAACAATTGGGAATATCATAAATATCCATCACGTGATCAACACAGTAATGTGACAACAGAAAAATGCTTTAAAATAAAACCTGATTAAACTATTATCTCAAGTTGACTGCAATTTCAAACAAGAATTACATATTATTACGCAGCATATGATCAAATTTTATATTATATTGTTGCAAATCGTTAAGATGAATATCTTTGCTTCTGTAATGTATAACAAAATATTGATCATTAAAGAGTTAAAGATGAAAGACTTCTGGCCCCTTTGAGCCCCTATTTTGAGGAGTCATGAAGCCCATTTTTCTTGATATCAAATGAAGTTCTTGTAGTTTTGAAAACTTTTTGTTCAACACCTAATCAGAGATTTCTTTTCGTTGTGGAGATATTTAGGGGCCATCCCTACAAGTCTTTAATTGGACCATTTTACAAAAATTCGAAGTATATAATATATATTGTTTAAAAAATTATTCTGACCATCTTTTGTTCAATATTGCTTATCAAAATATTCTCAATTTTCGAGATATACAGCGTCAAAAACTAAACATTCTGGCCCCTTGTGACCCCTGATTACGTGAAATATGATCAAAATTTTATGATATATTGTTGCAAATCGTTAAGATAAATATCTTTGCTTCTGTAATGTATCACTTAAACAATAAAATGCTTTCTTTGTTTGTTATTACTGGAATTAACGGAAGCAGCTGTTGCAGAAAAATGTAAATTTTTTCTGCAATAAATGAGACCGCTAATTCCAGTAATAACAAACGAAGAAAAACATTTTATTGTTTATATTTATATCTGTTTAAATAATTTTTAAAGTAGGATTAAAAAGATTAATTAATGCATTAATAATGCGAACGTCTTTATATGTTTCATTGATGGAACAGCCATTGATCAAGAAATCTGTACAGGCGACACGCTGACTGTAGTTCATGCAGTGATTAACGCAATGGGTTTTCTTAAGAAATAAAGGAGAAAATATTCAGCGGATGTAAATATAAATTATTGATTATTTAAGAGTTATGAAAGATTTTTGGTATCATATAGTAGCTTTTATCATTCTGCACAACTTTTCTATAATATATTTTTATAAATTAAGAACAGATAAGAAGATATGAAAGAAAAGGTGCCAAATTTTGTGAGATGTTTCTGAGACATACTTTCGGGCCCGAACGAGCTTTGGCGCTTTTTGCGCTAGAAAGTTTAAAACATCCATTTGCACATCTACAAACCTCCTTCTTACTTCACTGAAAATCTTGACTTATATCTTAAGCCATTTAGGAGGAGTTCCCAGGACAAGGAGACCCTCTGAAAAACAGAAAATCCTTAATATCTCGAGATAAGTGACGTCATCAATCAAAAATATTTCCAATAAGGTTCAGATCAAGCCCTACTAGATCTAAAAGTTTCATGAAAATCGGACGAGTGGTTTCTGAGAACTCGCGTGCACAAAATCGGTTAGAATAATAATAGGGAAAAAAGAAACCGAACGAAAACAATAAGGTCTTCCATTGGAAACGAAAGACCTTAATAAAACAGTAATGACCAGTTGGCCAAAATGCTCAATTGAGCTAAATTGGGAGTAAATCGATAATAAGTTAATCTACTAACATTATACAATTATTGCTGTTCGTTGGTTAAAAATCATCGAAGTGATTACTGATTATGAAAAACATGGGAGTGTGGCAACTAGACAATAAACATTTTCAAGTGAAAAAGATTATTTTCAGAAAAATGGAAGGGGGAGCACACCAATGTGTTTTCAGGTTTTGAGATTTAGTATGCCTTGTCCATTTTAGAAAATGAGGTTTTTTTGTAACTCTACTGTATAAAACGGAAGTGATGGTTAAAAGACTTTCAATGAATGTTTTCATACTAGAAACTATAAAATTTACATTAAGAAAAAAGGGGGAATACTTTCCTTTTATCTGATTCTTAGTGCCTAAATATTATGTTCACTTGAGTGGAATTCGGATGAAAGGTGATTTTTTTTCTACACTTGTTTTCAATCTATTTCTGAATATAGGAAAAATGGAGACTTATGTTCACATGGAAGGTCAATAAATTAGTCTGTCCATATTGATAATTTGAAAACATTAATCTACTTTAATATACACTGTATTGAAATGTTTCTATATTGATTTGAAATGTATCAGTTTTTAAATACTAAGTTGATTTTAAAAAAATCCTCTTCATGTATGTATCCTTTTTTCAGACGATCATGTTAACAGACTTGAATGTACAATATTATTTTTCTCATTTATTCCAAGCTCTCCGATTGTCTTCAACGTGCTCACATGACCAAGTATATAACAGCATAAAAACTTGTGTTACTATTTATAGATTTTGTAATGCATATCGACTTGATGCTTTTTAAAATGAAAATAATTTTTTGTTTTAAGGTCTACCTTTGTTTACGTCTTTGGTATGACGCGGCGCCGCGATCGAGAATCGAACCCGGGCCTCCCGATCACGAAGCGAACGCTCTACCACTAGGCTACCGTGACCGGTCCTGAAAGGATTGAAACGAATTGATTGTTGTCCACGATTAGCTAATGTGTATTGTTTTAATGATACAAAAAATGAAATTCTTGTCGAGTTCGGGCGACATACGCTACTGCTTGCGATAGCAGACTTCCTAGTTTGTCCAATTTTTTTAAATCACTTTTTAAGCTAGTTTTAGTCGTTTTGTATTACAAAATCGGACGGAAGACCTCTCGTTGCTCGCAACTTCTTTTTTTAGTTATTATTTTTATTATGTCGCCCCGACATATTGCGATTGTACGCATGTTTTTGTTCTCCAGGCTGTTTCTCGGAGACGGCTGTGACAATCTTCCTGAAACTTTCCTCAAAGGAGGATCACTGTTTGTAGTTGTGTTGTGTGGTCATTCAGCTTCAAAATGGCTACAGTTGCCATGGATACCTGCAAAAAGTGATGGATTTTGTACGCGAGTGTTCTCCCCGGTTCTTGAACACATTCATGAAATTTTATTTATGTAATGATTAGACAGTATCTGTTATTGTGCTCTTAAGGTAGGATTCTTCTCTGGTTTCTGACTAGATGAAACATTCAAAGTATATTTGCTTATATGTCTTATATATTGAGGTGTAAGGAATTTAAAAGACCATATTTTTCTTTCCTCATCAGAAATGTACAACTTTAAATAGAAATGGTAAACTGTGTTTGAAAACTAGCAAGGACTATATTTTTGGCGGAATGGTGGCGTATGAAAATATCTTCTTTTCTGCCTCTCAAAATTATAATAAAACAATGAATCTAGCTATAATTTTTACACAATCGAAGACTTGGAGAAATTTTCAAATGTAAGTTAAATTAATAATGAGGGACTGAACTTTCAAAATATATCAAACAAATATGATTTTTCAAACAAACTAGAACTTTGTTAGCTTTTAAACGCTTCCTATCAAAGTGCAGATTTGAGCCAAAAATCCATAAAAAGTATTTTTTCTCTCTTATTAAACGATCAAAACTTTTTGTTTTTGTATCATTTTGTACATTTATAAGACTACTTTATTATATGTGAAAATAAGAAAAAGTTAAATATAGGAAGCATATGAAAATAACTAATATATCCTAAAAAATTAAGAAAAACAGAGAAAATTCGGATTAGACAATATCCAGTTAAGTAAAATTATTTATGTAAATTTGGTAATATCATGCTATAGACCCGATATAGTAATATGTTTTTATGCAAAAAGAACAATCATTAAATTTTGAAATAGAAGTAGGAATTACATGATTGGCAACAGTATTTTTTTATTCTAAATGTGAAGGAAAAAGATAATGACCTTGACCTGACCTTGCCTCTAATATAAAACGGTCAAATTTAATTTCACTGATTCTATCACTTACTGATATTGTCTTCTTGATTCTGTGAAAATTTCATGAATTTTTAAATATTAGAAATATGAGAAGAATCCTACCTTAAGATTTAAAAATTGCAAATTGTCAATAGTTTCCATGGAAACAGGAAAAAGTGAAAATTCTTTAACTTTGATTTTTAAATCAAAGTACAGAAAGGACTGATACGAGTTGATTGTTGTCCAAGCTTAGCGAATGGGTATTGTTTTAGTGATGAAAAAAGAAAGTCTTGTCCAGTTCGGGGCCTCATACGCTATTGCTTGCAATAGCAGACTTTCTAGTCTTTAATGTTGTTTTGTCAATCTCCGTAAAAAATATATAACAAATGTAGGCCTTTAATTCGTGCTCGGTCGATATGCTTTTCTGTAAAGTCGATACATCTATGGATCGACCTCATTAAAGGCCTATATTTATATATCATAATATACAGGGATTCTTCTTCATTACTTCAAAACATTCGGGAAAAAAAATTCCCGTTGACCACTGTTTATAAATGAAATTGAGTGCACATTATACGATTGTGTATATATCAGACATGCTGAAATTTAATGTCCTTCCTATGTTTGCTACTTCTACTGCATATTTGGAAGTTCTGAAGACCACGTTTTTAACTAAAAAAAAGGATGACACCAGCTTTTTCCTTCAACCGCAAAAATTTATATCATTTTAAATATAATTTTCACAATGAATCCATAGGAAAAATTCAAATAAAAAAAAATTATGTGCCATGCATTGTAAATATCTTAATTTAGATTTATGTATGATCAAACGCAGTAAATAAATTTGTGTTTATATACATGTATAAGATGCAGTGTCCATATTTTGTCCATTTTTTGCTATGGGAAACCCAAAATATTTGTCGGATCAAAAAATAAAATAAGAGGTGCACAATGGCATTATGTAATAAAGATTCTCTGAGGGCCTTATCAAATTTCATTCAGTGGTATAAGAGGAGTTGCGGATAAGAGATTGGTACCCCAGAGCGTAACAGACGGACGGACGTACAGACAGCTAGACGGATGGACATCCTGATTACTATAACCCTCTCGCTTTTCAAGCGGGGGATACATGTTTACATGTAATTAAAACCTAATAACAACCATTAAGACAATGTGTAAAACGAATTTTTAAAACTTTTCATGATTTTTAAAATTTATATCAATAAAAAAAATTGTTTCATTAAGGCAATAAAAACTAGAGATACTGTGAGCAATGACCTCACTAAATGATACCCCCCGCCTCCCATAATGTCCATGTTTTGCTGTATATTGTTTTACCGTAATGTGTAAAGAGGAATGACTCGCAGAAGCCGCCATATGCACAACGTCATAGGTACATGTAAGAATATAATGGCAATGTCCATGGTTTGCTATGGGAAAACCTAAAGCATGTGTCGAATAAAAAAGTAAAATAGGAGGTGCACAATGGCAATATGTAATAAAAATTCTGTGAAAGTTTCATTAAATTTTACTCAGTAGTATAAGAGGAGTTCCGGATAAGAGATGGGTACCCTAAAGCGTAACAGACGGACGGACGGACATAACAATTACTATATAACCTCCCACTTTTCAAGCGGGGGGGTATAATAAAACCGTTAATTCCCCATGCTTGAAAGTTGGGAGGATGTATTATGATCGGGGTGTTCGTCCATCTGTACGTGCGACCGTTACGCTTCATTTTTATATCTCCTATTTGAAAAGCGGGAGGGTACATGTATATAGTGATCGGGATCTGTCCGTTTCGCTTTGGAATACCCATCTCTAATCCGCAATTCCTCTTATACCACTGAATGAATTTAATTGAAACTTTCACAGAATGTGTGTTACATAGTGTCATTATGCATCTTGATCTGACACTTATTTTCGGCCACTTTGGGCCACTTTTAGCAAGACATGGACTTCGCCATTATAAACAAAATGGAGTCGGGGTGTCATTTACAATGTAGTAAGCTCAGTGTTCACAATACGGTACCTCCAGTTCATTGCTTCAGTATGAAGAAAACGGTACCAAAAAAAATCGTTTTTTCCGATTTCTCTCTTGAAATATATACAAAGAACTGAGTAAAAGGGTGGAATAAAGTATCATTATACCCCCCGCTTGAAAACTGGGTGTATATAGTAATCGGTATTTCCGTCCGTCCGTCTGTTACGCTTAGGGGTACCCATCTCTTATCCGCAATTCCTCTCATACCAATGAAGGAAATTTAATGAAACTTTCACAGAATCTTTATTATTTGCCATTGTTCACCTCTTATTTTACTTTATGGTCTGACATATATTTTAGGTTTTCCAGAGCAAAACATGAATACTGCCATTATATTCATATGGGAGGCGGGGGGTATTATTTAGTGAGCTCATTGCTCACAGTACCTCTAGTTTAAACTATAGGTACTGTGAACACTGACCTCACTGAGTGATACTCCAGCCTCTCACATGATACGTATGGAATTTGCTCTAGGAGAAAAGAGATAAGTATCAGGTCAAAAAAGGAAAAAGTAGCTCTTAATGGCAATATATAACAAAGATTGTGTGAAACTGTCATTAAATGTGGTTTAAAATTACATGTATAAAAAAGGAAGAGTAAAGTACATTGCAACAGCATACATTTAAAAAAATATATCATTGGTTTAGGTTTTTTTTTTGCCAAGTTATATTGAAGTCATACCAAACTTAAGAAGAGCAACATTTTTAAAATATTTCAGAGAAATTTCTATTTTAAGTACCTCCTGCTACACCGCTCATCGAAATCAAAAACTGATAACTTGAGTTGTGTATCTAATGCCTAGGTCACATTTAAGACGATGGTCGGGCGACTAAATTTTTCTGGTCTTGTCGGTTGAAAGAATATGATCGGCAGAGACAGTATCGGGCGACGCGGAGCAGTCACATTATTTCCTAGGGACACCGATGACTGGGATAAATAACACAAACAATCTTTTTTCTTTAGAAATCAGCAATATTTTTTCATAGATCTATATTCAGATAGGTGACACGAGTAATGTTTGCAAGGCAAATTAGCAGAATCTTATAAAATTGTGACTCAATGTTGAAAATGTGTGCAAAATTTTATATGGAATTGCATAAAAACGACAAATGGCGCATATCTAAGCAGCAAAGAATATTAAAGATTTCTTTATATCTTATAGAATAATTATTTATGTTATTTCCGTTCAAAAAATATATATCAATCCATGCATCAAAATTTTGTTTGTGTTATGTATCCTTAATAGGATAAATTTTCACAAGTCGGCCAATTGTCGCCCGATCACCGAGCTCTGAGCTACCGTTTGATTTTAACCGTCGGCCGAAATAATGATCATCTTTATTGTCGAACGACGTACGGCCGTCTTTATAAACTGACTCCCGACGGTCGGACGATGATCGAAGGTTGGTCGACGGATAATTTCAATTGAAGAATCGGCCACCGACGCAGAAAAAATTATAACTTGGACCGATTGACATAAAATTGGTCGGCCGACAATAAAAGAGTTCAAAATCGGGCAAGACAGCGGCCGATGAACTGCCGACTGTCACCCGAAGAATCCCATTTTTGCTTCAAAACCCGTCGACCGTTGGTCGTTTTTGGAAATGTGACTGGGGTTTTAGTGTACACTACTTGTGTGCAAAGTTATATAGAAATTTTAAAAATATTTTCAGATCCGCTCACATATATCGCTACATGAGGATCTAAAGAAACCTCATTCAGGTGAACTTTCTAATAAAAAAATAATTCAAAATTTTGACCAATCAGAGAGACCATACTTGACAGCTGCTTGAGCGACATTCGGGAAAATGAATGTAGAATTTCGAAGTGAATGTACTTATCATTTTGTACAAAGAAAAGAGCTAAAAAAAAATGAGGCAAAAGCAAATACTTTCTTGTGTACAGAAAAGATAGCGATTGTTCTCTTAGCAGGCTATAGAAACCAGGTCACGATTTTCCGTTCGTGTATCATCGGGGCTTTCACCTCTGTAACTTAATTCTGATATACTTGTAAACTCTTGGAAATAACATTCGATTGGATAGTTGAAAGGTCAACAGCATATGATCCTGATGGGGTTTCATCAGGTCCTTACTGTTAACAGTGGTAATGAATTGTACTCTTTTTTTATCCTGTCTACCAGCGACGTTGAACAAAATCCACAGTTAAAAAAAACTGCTTTTTTAGGTAATCAAACTTTGATTAAAAACTTACCGTAATCATTTCCATATGACTTGAACAATATTCTGATGCTAAACACACTGTGAACGTTTCCCAGATCCACGTACCACCATGTTTTTTTCTCCGGTGATGAAGAACCGATAATATTAGTCTTCGTACATGTTTCGGTGTTTTTGTCCAAAGCATTTGTTGCCACACATGCCGACGGAGGTTTACAGTCAACATAAGGACTCTGTGCCGATCCCTTACCAACAGACAAATCATCTGTTAATAATAATACAAAATCAAGAGACCCATCGGCCACATCGCTCAAATGATGACAATGGCAAGGAAAAAATAGAAATCACTACTAAAAATTTGTGGAACGAATATAGTTCTTTATGGCACGCCAAATTCACAAAAATGAGATAAACCTAGTTTCACAATTGATAAACTAGGTTTATCGACTGTAAACTATAGTTTACAAACCGTAAACTATAGTTAACGATTCGTTAAGTATAGTTAACGATTCGTTAAGTATAGTTTTCATCTGTAAAACTATATTTAACGGTCGTTAACTATAGTTTACGAATGCTAATCTAAGTTTATCTGTCTGAATAAAGCGTTAACAATAGATTTTGTTGATAAACATAGATTCACGTTTGTAAACTA
>PRKT01000360.1:351070-400642 GCA_003671525.1 Saccostrea glomerata | reverse complement strand
TTGGAAGGGGGGGGGGGACACTCGGCCGATTTGTACTTCATCTGCACATCTTGGCCGATTCGTACCTCATCGGCCGAGGTTTGCGGAATGCTTTAGTTGATTAAGGCGACAGAATCAGCCAAGGTTTGCGTAATGACATACTGTAGAAGTACTTTTTTCCGTGTGGTATTAATTTACACTATGTACGCGGTCACAGATTTTCCGCGTAAATTTGTCCAAGCGTACTTAATATAAATGCAAGGCATATAGTGAATTTGTAAGAAATCCGCGTACTTTTCTACCCCCGGATTAAACAGGAATTGACCCCGTGGAAAAAAGTACGTCTACAGTTTATAGCACATGCAGATGTTGCAGTGTGGTGTGTATGTATATCAGTTGAAATAATTCATGATTGGTTTATATTTCATGAAGTTGACAGGACCTTTGACAGTCGGTAAGTACAAGTTTAAGTATAGATGGGGGTAAAATAAACCGAAATGCAATTGCTTAGATTAAAGTTCAAAAAGGGTAAAAAATTATCGCATGCCACAACAGAATTTCACATTTTGAAGTTATTTCCAGTTGTCGAGGTGACAGTCATTTAGAGACGCATATCCAGAAATGTTTTGGGGAAGGGATGGGGGTTTACACCTCAAAAAAATTCCAGCCCAAAATTTCTTGAGAAGCAAAAAAAAAAAAACCGAATAAACAAAATAAATACAATGACTGTGGAGTCCATCTTTTTGACAACACCATTGTAAATACACTATGATTTTATTTCACCTGTGACCTTGACCTTGAAGTTTGACCTACTTTTGAAAAATTAAATTGCTTAAAACTGATAATTTTGAAAGAGAAAAGATAAGGCATTATTATTATACATGCCTGTATGTTACCTTTCCACATGTATCATGACATCTGACGCTATGACCTTGAACTATAACCTACTTTTCAATAAAGTAGTACATGTATTTCCTTATAACTTTGATTCAGAAGAGATATCACTTTCACATTTTACATGTACATTAATCATGGCAAGATGTTCTTTTCCCAGCATGCTATAATCATTTACCCCCTGACTTTGGATGTTTTAACTAATTTTTCAAAAAATTTACCACCGAAACATGACTGAAAAATTGCCGACTCAGCGTAAAACAATTTACGAGGGTTAATAAAAAAAATACGTAGACAATGTTCCTCATCGTCATATTATTATTACAAGATTATAGATCAACACATTTTCGTAAATAAAAACATTTATTTTGTCGAAATGTCAAGTTTCATTCCATTTGATTAAATAAAACTCGGGTTAGCCAATTTTTAAAGCATCTTGTTTTGTTACCACGGAGCGCAGTTAACCAACATTGTAACGTAAAATAAAGTCGAGAACTTTTCTCAAAATTACGCTGCTTTTTGATTTCATACACGGTTTCGAGCGTCTTCTCGATTCATAAAAATATATCCATATAACACTTAACACCTAGTTTGGTAACAATTTTGCAAATAGCTTGAACTAGATGGTCAGTGTTTTCAAATGCTTCACAGTATAACTGTCTTCGTTCCGCAACGGTGAAGCACACATCATGTTTAATGACGTTCTTAACTCTTTTGACAAGGTTTTTATCTATAACCTGTTTCTTTGCAGACCATCCATCGTCCGATTCAAATTCGCTACCACTCAAAAATATTTTTCCATTTTAATACAAATACACGACTTATTTTTCATACATTTCCTGGTTCATACAGATTTTTTAAAGTTTATTAAAGAAGTTTCCTGAATACAAAGCAAACTGTTAATGCTACTCGCCGTGCCGTGACGTCCTCCATTGTCATTGTTTTTTGAATTTTAAATCAATTCCATATGTATTTAGAAACTGATATCTTTAAACGGAGCAATATATTACATCACCTGAAAGCATTTTAATTGATACAGTAAGACTTAATTTAAACATGTAAATTTTATTTCAAGTTAGCTCCATTTATTAGAGGTCTGGCTATAGATACTATAAAGTGAAAATAGATAGTGAAAATTAGTAAATTACTCAATTTCGAAGTTGCTCAGTGGTCCCATTTTTGCTGTTTTAAATTTTTGATAATTTTTATCAATATAAAAATATATTCCAATTTTTTATTCAAACTATTTCAATTTGTTGTTAAAATATGTGTGCCTAATTTGGATATAATATGACGTTAAATGAAACAGTTATAACAAAAGTATACGAACTACAAACAATGAAATACAGAATTAAATTTGTAAAGATGATTTACACCAATTAATTTTGAAAAGTATAACTTTTAGAATTAAGAAATGTCTTTGATCAGAGCTGGGGATTGTTCTCGCCTCGTACGCCACCATTCTTTCTCATGTTATTTCCCATTGTAATATTTTATTTTGTAACCTAAACGTATTTTGATATCAAATCGCGGCCCAATTCAGCCGTTAGGGGTCATCGATTTGAACAAACCTGAAATCCCGTAATTGCAAATGCTTCTGATAAATATGAATCGTCATACTTTACTGTTTAAAAAAAATTAAAATAATATTTATCCTTGCTTTATACATGTTTTTTTCCTGTATGTAAAACTTCCACTCCGAATTAGGGTCTTGCCATTTACCAAGGATAAGGAATTTGAGCAAATTCAAAATTACATGTACTTTTACACTACCTGTGAATGCTTCCACATCGATATGATTCAACATGGCTTTTCTTACAAATGTATCCTTAGATTATCCGCATAGATACTGATGCCTCATGATATCGCGGTACTTTTGTTTTGCATAAACGATGAAATTCCATTTTTCTTAACCTTTTATTGAATGATATTCATAAACATACATATAGCATTTACTTCTTTGCTTCAATTTATTTTCCAAACTTACGTCGTTTAATCTCTAGTTTATTTGTAAAACAGGCCGTCTTATTTACTTGCTAAATTGGAAAGTCTCATTTTATTGTAGTATGGGACACATGGAAACTTGTAATTGACATGGACTAATTTTTTGTTTTTTGAAATTAAGTTGTTATTCTTTGTGATAACTTAAGGATAATATAAACATAAGAGTCTCAGAAAAAAAAAATTAGACTCTGCATTATAGATTTTACTAGGTAAATATGACATGTATAAGAACAATGTTTAAAAAAAAAATTGGAATTGAATGTGTGAAAACACGTGTTATTTGAATAAAAAAAATTCCAATGATGTTCCATACTTTTTAATCATTATGAAAGTCAATATTCAGACGGCGGATAGATACATGTAGTCAGTAAAAAATGAGCTATACCAATTTTTTGGTAAATACCGTGAAACAATGGAACCCGCGTAGAATTGACGAGAATCGAACCAGGTCTTCCAGATTACGAAGCGTACGCTCTACCACTAGGCTACCGTGACCGGTAATAATTGATGTGTTTTCCTAAATGTCCTTAAGTGAAAATTGTCGAAATGATTTTAGTTATAATATTTAGATTAATTTATTTCTTAACTGCAAAATAAACCAGTAGTCTCTGTCGAGATTGAAGCTCTACTGGTTTATACTAATATATCAATAGAAAAGAGGAGTAGCAATTTGGAATTGAAACTTGAATACAGCAATAAATAGAGTAATGGTTTTTGATGAAGTCACTTTTTGTGGCAATATTGCAATAAGAAAACAACTGTAGGATTAGCTTTTAATAGAATTTTACATAATTATCAATTTTAGTTACCATGGTAACATCATTCATAAAATTAAATTTAAAAAAAACAATAAAGACAATAATGTATCGTAGTGTAGTCTACCTGCATGCCACACATGTTTGCTAAGTTATATTGAAAGGAGACCAAAACTGTAGGTGTAGCATTTTGAAAGCATTTCACAGAAAAAATTCTATTTTAGTAACCACGGCAAATCAAAATCAAAAATCGAGGCACATAATTTTGTATCTTAGTATAGTCTACTTAGGTGCCAAGTTATATTGAAATCAGCCAAAAATTGTAAGAGGAGTAGCATACTGAAAAAAATGTTTACAGACAGACGGACGGACGACGGACGCATTACTATCGAATAAGCTCTTCTGGTCTCTGACTAATAGAGTTAAAAGCAGATCAACAGATGAACAAATCTTTGAGTGTGGATACTTGATGACATTGAATTTGTAACATGCAAAAATGATGGTTTGAAAATAAGTAGCAGCTTGAGTTTAATAACTTTTTTGAATGTATCAAAGAGCGGCAACATCAATCATTAACATGAACAGAATTAATTATCTTAAAACAATTATTGATTGTAAGTAATTTTAAATCCCATTCGAGATTTTTTCCCTCATGTATAAAGGTTACCATATACCGATAAACGGCTTCAAATTTTGAACTTTACTCGGCTTTCATAGAAATTATATAACATTAAGCTTGACTTCCTCTCATGACTGAATCTTTACTGATTCATAAAAGTTTATATGACCACTTTTCGTCACATAGTTTCACTGTAAAAATCTTGAAAAAAAGGGCCATTCGAGACACTGCATAAAAAATGAATTGTAAAGAATCAGTAAACAAGAGTGAAATTAAACGCTTCATGAAAGCTGCTGCTAAACTCGTTAAGAAACCCCAAAAATATTCATTGAAATATGTGAAATTTACACGGACAAATGTCTGTTCTTAGACACATGAGCAGGTGGATTTCAATGAACAAAAATTATATAATGGGCATCAAAAATAGGTACCGTACTTGGCGACAAAGACTTAAAAACAACCAACTGTTTGCCAAGATTCAACAAATTATCACCGATGACGTTTGATAGACTTTTATTATAGGACACTGATGATGTTTATTGACTTTAACACACATAGCAAATAAGCATCATTTTGGGGGTAATTTTCACTGTTTTAAAGAAACAATTGACTGTAAATAAGCTAAGTACTCAATGGTTACCCTATATTTTGAAAAAAAAAATGAGTAAAAGAGATAACGTGTAAGAATATCTAAGTTATTTCAAAAAAATCAAAATTGAAAGTTATCCACGTTTGTCTGAAATTCAGACTGATAGTCTGAATGCTTTAAACCATCAAAACAAATATAAAATAAGATTCACCTGAGAAAAACAGTCAAGGTCTGAGAAGAGAAAAGAATTGCAAAAGCACAAAGACAGTCTCATATGCTATTCTCTTAAATATTAGTGGTCTTGTTGTTTAAATTCTTATTCGGGGAGGCAGTTTAATTTCTGGAGAAGTCTAGAAAGCAATTTTTTAAATACATGTAAATCGAAAGGCTTATGAGAGTTTGAAACCAGAATGAGGAATCCATTTCATTAAATTTCTTCATGACAGCGTCCAACCCAAACGCCATGAAGAGTAAAGTAGTTTTGGAGATAAACAGAAGGATAATGTTTAGTCACACCGACAATATTCACCAGATCGTTCACCTTTTGACTTTTTCATTTTCCAAACTTGAAAAAGCACCTTTCAGAAAGAGGACACAAGTCAAGGAAATCAAAGGATCTGTCATATTCCAGTATAGAAGGGCCACACTCAAAAAGGTGTTTTAAAAACAATCAGAAAATGGGCAAACATGTTACGGACAAGTTTTTTAATTAAAAGAGAATTTTTAAGTGATATCATTAAGGCTTAATCCTTGAAAAGTGAATTTTGTTTCTTTTCGAGAACCGAGGACATCATTTATTAAACAGCCATCGTATTTTCTTCAACTTTGGTCGGTCAGAACGAGGAACTCACGAGCTCTTGATCACGGACCGGAGCGAGCGCTCTACCGACTCAGCTAAGGTGAACAGTAAAAAAAGAAGATACATGTACATGTACAGCTGTAACAGTGGAATATTGTAACAGTTGGATGTTTACTGGCAGTATAATACAGGGCACGTGCACCACTTTACTCACTGAGGATATTGTTGAAGAGAGGGGTCAATATATTAAATAAATATTATCTTATGAATAAACTGATTTAGTTTTTTCACTACATTAAAACATTAGCAGTAAAGTAGGATAATAAATTCTGTCAAATATTTGATAATTTGTAGGTGTGAAGTTTTGATATAGTTGATTAAAAATGTCAAAACAATAAAATCTCAATTGTAAGCCATTTATTTCTTTTAAATATCATTCTCTCAATTTGTAAGCAAAAATGTGGCAAATAATGCATTTATACTGTGAATGATATTACATTTGTAAGTGATATTTTCTATGAATCCACCTACATGTAATCAAAAGCCAAAAAACCCACCCCTAAACCTTAAACTTTTTAATACATGTAGTACTATAGTGTGCATATTTGTAGTATTAATTGAAGACTTACCATATTCAGAGGAAAGGGTAACACTGTTGAAAACTAATATCCACAAAATCATTCTTGAATATAATTCAAGAATTGTATTCTTCGTTCAAAATTACGAATTCAAGCAGTAAGTATAGGTCATCTTTTCCTAATACAACTACCTGTTGAACAGGTCGGGTACACTACCTTATATGGAAGGCAATTTTTCAACACGTGATATTGTTTTCGTCACACCCGTTCTCCAATCAAGTGAATGAGTCCTAAAGCATGACACTCTACTAAGTGTTTACGATTCAATAGCGACACGCGGTTTTCGTCGGTTTGCTGCATAATATTTACTTTGTCACCGGAAAAACCGTAGAGCTTCTTTTTCACTTTATAAGGCCAAAATTGAAAGATTATATTCCAATGACACTACTCCATGCTCACATTAAATATTGGAGTTGTTTTCGATGATTAATAGTTGCTTCAAATACCACACAAACGCTTTGACATTTGCATGTAAAATAAACTTTTTGAAAATATTGGTGGGTTAAATAATAATTGCGCACCTTGTACAGTGTACTACTGTTTAAAACTACGTGTAACTACAACTACACACGTATATCACGTGAGTTGTGTTGTGTTTGTGCTACTCTAGCATGAGCACATGTGTTATGACAAGAGCGCAGCCATTGTGAACTACTTTATTACTGAAGATATTCATGCGCAATACAATAGTAACAGATAAACCAAACACAGACAGATATAATAATTCCGGATACAACATTTTCTCCCCTTTTAGATTGATGTATATAATTGAAAATTATTATTAATAAAAATTAACTGTCCATTCTTGTTCATAGTTAAGTGTCACAGATTGAATTCACTAGGTCCAGGTATGGTCACAAAGCAATTTTATAAGAACAACACACTTATCTGAGGTGCATGCATAACAATCTATAATGCAAATAAAATATTACATGCATATTGTGAACACATTACATGACTAGACATAAACAGAAAAATTGACTAGAAATGACAGAACACAATATGAAGTTGTACAGGGGATTATTGTGCCCCTTTTAACACAGTACAACTTTCCTACATAACTGAACACATACAATCGAATTAGGTTTTGGTCTTGTTAGAAGAACCATGGTACACAAAATCTTCCATGATTTTCGGTTTACGGTTACGTACTGGGTAACGTTTCTCTGGCAAGACAGCTGTGGTTTTTGGTGGTGTACGTACACTTCTGGGCGATTTTGAAGCTCCAAGTTCTTTCGGTTTTGACACATGGAAATCCTGAGCAGCAGATGTAACATCATGGTCAATATTTGTAGAACCTGAGCTCATTGACTCTGGAATTTCAATGCTCGGTTGGGTCATCGGAACTTGCGTTTCCACAATCTGGTCAGCGTGTCTTCTCCATTGAGTTGTCGGGTCAACTTGAACACGATACGACACTGGTCCAGTTCTCTGTGCGATTGTTCCTGCGATCCATTTATCTTTTCCTTGATAATCACGCATCATCACCGATTGTCCAAGCTCGAACTACCTATTATGTGTACGTCTCTGTGCACACATATTTTCTTGCTTCTGCTTGACATGCGATTCCACGTTCGATCTGAGCAGATCCATTTTTGTTCTCAACTCCCTTCCTATCACATGTTTCGCTGGAGTTTCATTGGTAGTACAATGTGGAGTACTTCGGTAAGCTAATAAGAAGTTTGCTAGTTTCTTCTTAATACCGCCTGCCTCGTTTCTGCTACATTTCATCGCCTGTTTGAATGTCTTTACGAAACGCTCGGCTAACCCGTTGCTAGATGGGTGGTATGGGGTAGTTTTGATGTGTTTGATTCCATTTGCACTCAAGAAGTCTTCGAATTCCCTTGAAGTAAATTGTGGACCATTATCACTGACAATAGTAGCAGGTAGACCATTTATGGAAAACACGGTCCTAAGAACATCGATAGTGTGCGCTGATGTAGTAGTAGTCATTTTGACCACCTCTGGCCACTTTGTTTGAGAATCCACCATTATCAAGAACATGGCTCCCAGGAAAGGTCCAGCGAAATCTATGTGAACTCTCTCCCATGCCTTGGTTGGCCATTCCCATGCATTCAGTGGTGCTCCCTTAGGTGCGTTCTGATTTTTTTTGACATCCCTGACACCTTTTTGCCACTATCCCTATGTCCTGGTCAATTCCTGGCCACCAACAGAAACTTCTGGCAAGTGTCTTCATCTTAACAACTCCAAGATGTCCTTCGTGAATCTGAGATAACACTTGGTCTCGGAGTTTAGTAGGTATAATCACCCTAACACCCCACATGACACATCTGTGATGTATTGACAGCTCATTCCGACGTGAATAATATGGTGCTAATCCACCATCTTTGTCTGTTGAAGTCCAGTCACTGTTTACACATGACATCACACGTCCTAGAACTGCATCCTTGCGAGTGTCCTGTTGAACTTCTTTAACGGACACCGGTAAACACTCAATCTGTCCAAGATGGAAGGCATCAACCAGGTCGATGGTAATATCGGACTCCTTGCTTTTCAGTGGTAGACGCGACATTGAATCAGCATTAGCGTGTTTTGTTGTCTTGCGGAATCCAATCTTATAATCATAGGCAGACAAGAAAAGAGAATATCTTTGTAGTCTCGATGAAGCAGTTACTGGAACGCCTTTCTGAGGACTAAAGATGTATATCAGAGGCTGATGATCTGTGATCAACTTGAATTTTCTGCCAAACAGGTAAGAATGGAATTTCTTAATTCCCCAGATGATTCCCAAGGCTTCTTTATCAATTTGGGAGTAATTTTTCTCTGCTGGTGCTAGTGTACGTGAGGCGAACGTGATTGGTCTCTCGGTACCATCAGGTAGCTCATGAGAAATAACAGCACCAAGTCCATAGGGTGATGCGTCACATGCTAGAGAAATGGGTAAAACTGGATTGTTGTGTGTCAACACCAAGTCTGAAGCTACCAAGTCCTTTACTTTGTTGAATGACTCCTCACAGGCCTCAGTCCAGTCCCAACGACTATCCTTCTGCAGTAACTTGTGTAAGGGTCTAAGTACAGTTGCCAAGTCAGGTAAGAATTTACCATAATAATTCACCAAACCTAAGAATGATCTTAGCTGGGAAACATTGGTTGGTGCAGGTTCCTTCACTATAACATCAATCTTCTCTGGTGTCTTGTGTAGACCATGTCGGTCAATCGTGTGTCCACAGAATGTTATATTCTCTTTGAAGAATTCACATTTTTTCAAGTTTGCACGCAAACCATACTGACTAAGTCTTTTCAAAACCATGTCCAAATTTCTGATGTGTTCCTCGTCAGTCTTTCCTGTGATGACCATATCATCTAAAATACACTGGGTCCCTGGAACGCCCTGTAGGACTTGCTCAATTGTTCTCTGCCAGATAGCTGGTGCAGACGCAATTCCAAAGGCCATCCTATTATAGTGGTACAATCCTTTGTGTGTGCTTATGGTCAGTAGTTCCTTGCATGCTTCATCAACAGGAAGTTGTAACTATGCTTGTTTTAAGTCGATCTTGGAGAAATGTGTTCCTCCGTTCATGTTCGCAAAAATATCGTCTATTCTGGGTAGTGGATATTGATCAACGTTAAGTAGCGGGTTCAGAGTGACCTTGAAATCTCCACAAATTCTTACACTCCCGTTTTTCTTTAAAACAGGTACGATTGGAGTTGCCCAGTCACTATGTTGGACCTTAGTAAGTGTTCCTTCCGCTTCCAGTCTGTCAAGTTCTTCCTCAACTTTTGCTCTTAAGGAAAATGGCACTGTCCTTGCCTTGACATATTTGGGTTTATTTTCCTTGAGTGACAGCTTGGCTGTGATACCCTTGACAGTTCCCACATCATCACTTACATCCTTGTATTTCTCCAAAATTTCACTAATGTTTGGTGATTTTACAGTGTTTACGGCATGTGTCTCTTTGGTCACTTTCCAGTCAAGTTGAATTTTCATCAACCAATCTCTGCCGAGAAGAGCTGGTCCTCCTTTATGAACAACATACAAAGGTAATGTCTGTTTCGTGTCACCATATTCAACTAGCACATCTATATAACGCACTGGCTTGATGTGTTCTCCCGAGTATGTGCGTAGGGTGATGTCCGGGGTTTTCAAATTTAGTTTTCCAAACTTTTCTCGGAACTCCCCCTCTGCCATGACTGACACAGCCGAACCAGTATCAAGTTCCATCTTCATCGTCTTTCCGTTTATTTTCAGCTGGATCCAGATAATATCCTTACTTGCCAAATTGTTGAGTTCCAGACTGGCTATGTAATTGTCATCACTTGGATCCTGAGAATCATCAGTTACAAAATTAACAGTTTTCTTCCTTTGAACAGGTTTCCTGGAGGTTGTAGGTTTCGAGCGGCATGCTTTTTGAATATGTCCACGTTTATGACAGTTATGGCACACCGTATCTTTGAAACGACAGTCCTGTGCAACATGCCCATTGCCATTACATCTATAGCACTGCTTTCTGTCCTTCTTATCACTCGGCTTTGAATGTCTGTTTTTCACATGCAATCTGTTCACGGCCCCGGTCTCTGTCCTGTTTTTACTCTGTAATTCTGTGGCACCTTTAGCTGCGGCTTCCATTGCAAGGCTTATCTCAACCGCCTTTTCATATGATAGATCTTTTTCTGACAGCAATCGTCTCTGAATTTGTGTATTTCTTACACCACACACTATTCTGTCTCTCAGCTTTTCATTTAATGACGCATTAAAGTCACAATGTATGGATAACTTCTTTAATTGCGCTACATATTCTGCAATAGTTTCCCCCTCTTTCTGGTCACTTTTATCGAAACGAGAGCGCTCTGCCATTTTGATGGGTTTGGGAGACAAATGGCTATTTAGTAGTCTTACCAGTTCTTGGTATGTTTTCGTGGCTGGCTTGTCGGGGAATGTCAGGTCACGAAGCAGGGAATAAAGTTTTCTACCAATAAGACACAATAAAGAAGATACCTTCTTCCCATGGTCGATCTCGTTGACCTCAAAATATTGCTCGAAACGTTCAACATAGGACTCCCAGGACTCGATTGTCTCGTCAAATGGTTCGATCAGATTTTAATTTGTTCATATGTTAAGTCCAATACCACGATAGAACTTTGTACATAAAAACATGTTGGAACGAATCTCTAAATTCCCTCTTTTCAATGCGATAGGACCTTGCTTAGACATGATAATTTGCACACATTCTCTGGTAGTGCTGATTTGTTTAGCATTTTGAGAACCAAGCTAGCATTTGTGTATGCATTATGTTTTGTTGATGGATACAATGTATATCGATATCAATGCTCTTATACAATGCAATTCATTTACTGTAAATTTGTCAGCAACTAACGAAGGTGAATCCATAAGCTCCCCGTGTAAAATACCAATAGACCCTTTACCTTTGACATATTTTGCCTAGGAGTTATTCCCCTTCGCCGCCATGTTGTAGGGCAAAGTAGTGAATTTACCTCTTTGAGCAACCAATTTTAAACATGCATGCAAGAAATATATGGGGGGAAATATTAACAATCTTCAAATTATGAATTAATAGAGGCTTTAACAAACATATATTCATAAGAAAAATAGTGTTTTCTATGGTTTTCTTTACCTCGGTAACCAGTATAACATGCTGAATTTGGTTGAATAATGAAGGGATCTGGGAATGTTGCCCTACAATATGGCGACAAAGGGGAATAACTCCTAGGCAAAATATGTCATAGGAAAAGGGTCTATTGCCACAGTCATATGCTTTTATTATTATTATTTTTAAAAAAGACACACCAATTTCCTCCCGTCTTATTTATGCATTACCTATCGAAAAAAAACACCAACAGTTATGTATGAATCCATATTACTTAATTTCGTAATTGCTTCTTTTTAATTGACTTTACCAGGTCCAGTCCAAAGACTATTTCTACCTATGTAGGTATCTATGTAGGTATTAATAGCTATGTAGGTATTTAAAGCTACCCACTTACCTACTTTCTGCTTTACTTGCATTTTGTAGTCAAATACAGGAACGGTGCAACATGGTGAGCACACACTTTCTTGATACAGTCACACTGATGATGAACATGACAAAAATTTGGCCAAAAAATGAAAACTTTGTATATTATTAATTTTGCATAGAAACTAATGTAAAATTGCCGATTCAGGAAGTAATCATTTTTTGGCAAAATTTTTGTCGTATTCATCATTAGTGTGACCATATAAAAAAATATGGTATTTACCATGTTGCGCCGTTTGGTCTTTTGGTCGCAAAATGCAGAAATTATATAAAGTACGTAAAAATAGCTACTTTTGGTAGCTTTAAATACCTTGGTAGCTATTAATAACTACGTAGGTAGAAATAGTCTTTGGACTGGACCTGTTTACATGAAGTGCTGACTTTAACAATGTACGGTAGCTCTTTTACGATAAAAATACATGTAATAAGCTCAACATTTAATGAAACGAAAATAACTGGAGATTTCAAAGCAAAAATAAGTAGTCTTTGAAGAAAACGAACACTCTACCCTCAACACCACATTCAAGATCACTTTGAAAGGTTTCTGATCTATTATCAATTCTGTACCACCGTACAGAAAACATGTTTAAACGTCAAAGTAAACCGTCAACTGTGAAAGTCAGTGCTTTTTGCAAAAGTCCACTAGGAAAATTATATATACTAAATATAAGACGCAGAAAATATAAAAATTATTGAATTTTTTTAATCAAATAATCTTTTTTCCAGCAACATGCTTTAAATATATTCACACCTTCTTTTAATATCTATTTTACATAATTTTATGTATTAAGGAAAAAGAAATATTTCAAGCAATACTATCACAAGCAGTAATTCAATTCATTTAAAACAATCATGTATCAACATCAACATTTATACGTTTCAAAACCTTGTAATGTACAACAAGCGGGGTTTGTATAAAATTGAAAAGTACAGATAAAAAGTAAATTGGATGATTGCAATCAAAGTAAGTACTATGGCAGTTAGAATAATGGCGTTTGAACTTCTTTTGTCATCTTCAGTCGATGTACAGTTTTCTTTCCTACCCGCTGAGAAAAAATATTTTGAATCATATACTACGAAAGCTGAATTACACTGAAAGAAATACATAGTAATTTTAACTAGTGTGCCTCGTAAAGCATTTGTCGTGATTAGTAATCTATCTGTTTACTGGCTAAGATAGTTAAAAGTGGAGCGGGAGTTTTACAGATACTTAAATACCTAGTGAAAGTTACTTATTAATTCTAGATTTACTAATCTTATCTAGTAAATCTTACCAATACCCAGTAAAACTATTTTTAAGGTAGTGATTGTATGGACAGTAAATTTAATAGTCTTCTTAGTACTTCACATAGTTTTTTTTCTGTGTATAATTTTTATTTCCAAAATCCGTTGTAACAGGATACACATTTTCTCAGAAGTTTTGCAAAGAACATCAAACGAAAATCAGTAGGAACTATGAGTTTAATTGTGCTAAACTTCTTCAGGGGTGAGATTTGCTAATTTATAGAATAAAAATAATATTAGATTTGCGTTGAATTGCGTCCCTGGGGGAAATGAAGAATATCATGTAAGATTTTTATTTGACAATTGAATAAAATGTGCAAAATCAAAATCGTCGAAAATTAAAAATGGAATTCATGCTTAAAAGTAGACGTAATTAACATGAATTTTTTTTTACATTCCCTCTAAATAAGGTTCAGTTCATTATACCTGTATTTATCAAGTTATTTCTATAATTATCTGCATTGAAATGCCCCATTTCTATTGCCTTACCTTTACAACCAGTAAAAGAATGACATTTTTCCTCCTCACAGTCACAAATTGATTGACAACGGACTCCATAATTTGGATAAGTACAGTTTTGTTGACAGCCTTGTCCTTTAAAACCCGGTGGACAAGCTAAAAATGCATGTTATTTAATTCATTTCGTACAAGTGATCATGATTAAAATCGACATTTATATACATGTACCAATATTGAGTATATTATTTTGTTTACGCACGCTGTAAGTACCCTGAACTTGCTTTTTCTTTTGATTTCAAATGAAAGAAAATTAAAAGAAAGTTATACTGATATTAACTGTTTGATGGATTCCTTAATTCACACTGGTTGAACATCGTAAAGAAAATTTATATACCAATAGAATTTTCTTTGAAAATGATTGATTGATTGCATGTTGTTTAACGTCCCTCTCGAGAATTTTTCACTCATATGGAGACGTCTCATCCCCGCAGTGGGATTCGAACCAGCGACGTAAGGATTGACTCCTTACTTCGCGACTCTAGAGCAGACGCTCTAACCATTGCGCCACGCGGGCGACTCCTTGAAAATGTAAAGTGTCTACAAAATATATAATTTACATCATCCATATTTTTGTCCACAGATTATAAGAGTTTTAACACAAATCATACAGTCTGTATGGAATAAATAAGTTTTACCAAAACATCCGCTCACGTGATCACAGTATAGCTCGTCACATTTACACTCTGACTGACACGCCGAACCATAGCTTGAGTAGCGACATTGCAATTCACATCTTAGACCGAAATAACCTACGTCACAGCCTGATATGAAATATATGCTGTTAAAAAGGGAATTATCACCTGATTATCCTTTTAATTCAAAAATATTCATTACATTGAGAGAGAGAGAGAGAGAGAGAGAGAGAGAGAGAGAGAGAGAGAGAGAGAGAGAGAGAGAGAGAGAGAGAGAGAGAGATGAAACTAAAACATTAATTATACTTACTGCTCAAATTGTTTGTGAAACATAAAATGTCAGTTAAACAAAAAAATATTAATACTTCAAAGCCTTCAAATAAAACTTTACACATATTGCTCTGTATTTTCCTGGATTGATAGTGATCCTTTTTAAAAAAATATAAATTAATCAATAACCATAACAAAAGGCAAATGGTTATGGAATCATTAAATTTTTGTTACGCATACATTTTGTTTCCTTCTTATTTAAAATTCAATCAATAATTATTATGAAAAAAACATGAAGTGTAAAAAGGAAATAAAAAAAGTTGATCATCAAGTTTTGACTG
The DNA here is from genome assembly GCA_003671525.1 of Saccostrea glomerata. Classification (NCBI taxonomy): domain Eukaryota; kingdom Metazoa; phylum Mollusca; class Bivalvia; order Ostreida; family Ostreidae; genus Saccostrea; species Saccostrea glomerata. Next base: position 385,326 of record PRKT01000360.1, on the reverse strand, counting down.
TTCTTGAAGTACTTATGGAAAAGTGCATGGTTATTCCCTTGTAGAGAAGGTAACAAGAAATTTAAGGTCATACGCAACGTAATTTGACCTTTATTGGGTTCTTCCCTGGAGTTGAAGAGTTCCACTTAAACGAAGGACTTGTGTGCAATACTTTTAATGTCTTTATGAGGATTTGTACACCTCTTCTTAAACAAATTTTGATGAAAAAAATATTCGGAAATTATGTTTAATAATTTTTGTTTATTTTTTTTTGAATAATGCAAAAATTTTCATAATTTGATATCTTTCCTGGTAACGCATGCTGATTTTTTGTCTAAGAACGTGTAATGGTATTTATAAGTTTAAATTTATAATATCTTGAAAAATTATTAGTAGGTAAGGTACCTTGAGTATGTCCTTAATACAGAAAAAATGGAACATTCCTCAAATTCAAAACAAGTTTTTTTATTGCTATTCATAACAAATATCACAACTGGCACTAACATATTTCATCCTTAGTTAATAAGAAGAATTTCAAATGAATTAACCAATATTTAGGCCAAATGCAGGAACGGCGCAACATGACGAGCATAAAATTTCTTGATACAGTCACACTGATGATGAATATGACAAAAATTTGGCCAAAAAATGATTAATTTGTATATTATCAATTTTGCATAGAAACTAATGTAAAATTGCCGATTCAGGAAGTAATCATTTTTGGCCAAATTTTGTCGTATTCATCATTAGTGTGACTGTATCAAAGGATATGGTATTCACATGTTGCGCCGTTTGGTCTTTGTGCCGCAAAATGCGGAAATCATAAAAAGTAGGTAAAAATAGCTACTTTGGGTAGCTTTAAATACCTAGGTAGCTATTAATAGCTACGTAGGTAGAAATAGTCTTTGGACTGGACCTGACAATCGAGTCCTGGGAGTCCTATGTTGTTGAACGTTTCGAGCAATATTTTGAAGTCAACGAGATCGACCCTCGGAAGAAGGTATCTTCTTTATTGTGTCTTATTGGTGGAAAACTTTATCCCTGCTTTGTGACCTGACATTACCCGACAAGCAAGCCACAAAAAAATACCAAGAACTGGTATGACTACTAAATAGCCATTTGTCTCCTAAACCCATTAAAACGGCAGGACGCTTTCGCTTCGATAAAAGAGACCAGAAAGAAGGGGAAACTATCACAGAATATGTGGCGCAATTAAAGAAATTATCCATACATTGTGACTTTAATGCGTCATTAAATGAAAAGCTGAGAGACAAAATAGTGTGTGATGTAAGAAATACACAAATTCAGAGACGATTGCTGTCAGAAAAAGATCTATCAAATGAAAAGGCGGTTGAGATAAGTCTCGCAATGGAAGCCGCAGCTAAAGACGCCACAGAATTACAGAGTAAAAACAGGACAGAAACTGGGGCCGTGAACAGATTGCATGTGAGAAACAGACATTCAAAGCCGAGTGATAGGAAAGACAGAAAGCAGTGTTATAGATGTAATGGCAATGGGCATGTTGCACAGGACTGCGTTTCAAAGATATGGTGTGCTATAACTGTCATAAACGTGGACATATTCAAAAAGCTTGCCGCTCAAAACCTACAACCTCCAGGAAACCAGCTCAAAGGAAGAAAACTGTCAATTTCGTAGCTGATGATTCTCAGGATCCAAGTGATGACAATTACATAGCCAGTCTGGAACTCAAAAATTTGGCAAGTAAGGATATTATCTGGATCCAACTGAAAATAAACGGAAAGATGATGAAGATGGAACTTGATACTGGTTCTGCTGTGTCAGTCATGGCGGAGGGGAAGTTCCGAGAAAAGTTTGGAATTCTAAATTTGAAAACCCCGGACGTCACGCTACGCACATAATCGGGAGAACACATTAAGCCAGTGGGTTATATAGATGTGCTAGTTGAATATGGTGACACCAAAATGACATTACCTTGTATGTTGTTCGTAAAGGAGGACCAGCTCTTCTCGGCAGAGATTGGTTGAAGAAAATTCAACTTGACTGGAAAGTGATCAAGGAGACACATGCCGTAAACACTGTAAAATCACCAAACATTAGTGAAAGAACTATATGCGGTATATTGCATATATTTGCCCCTACAAAAGTCAAATTTTTAAAACTCCCTGAAATGTGCTGAATTCAATAAATTGTATGAGAAATATAAATTAAAAGAAAATGATATAGTTTCAAAGCAGTGTATTCACAATGTTTTGTTTTTATGACGTCACAAACTAGTCCGATTTTATATACTTTTTCAGAAAGAGGACAAAATGGACAAAATTTCAACAATTTTAGTGTTAAAATTTATAGAGCGCAAGTTTGTTCAGAAACAATATTGACATATTTCATTGATATTATCATTCTACACATTATATCAAAATATTGATCCTGAACACACATGCGCTCGGTGACTTTTACTCAAAATATCGACGAAATATGTACATTCTTCTGTAAAATTCATAGGGAATGAAAATTACGTCATGTTTGTGACGTCATTACGTACATATGACGTCATTACTTATGAAAATATTTAGTGCTTTGAAGCCAGCATATTACTCCCCTGTTTAAGAACTTAATTAGATATATCTCCATCAAAGTTTGATTTGGGGGGCAAATATTGGTTAATACCGAATAAAGTTCTTTTGGAGAAATTCAAGGATGTGTTTAGCGATGATGTGGGAACTGTCAAAGGTATCACAGCCAAGCTGTCACTCAAGGAAAACAAACCCAAATATGTCAAGGCAAGGACAGTGCCATTTTCCTTAAGAGCAAAAGTTGAGGAAGAACATGACAGACTGGAAGCGGAAGGAACACTTACAAAAGTCCAACATAGTGACTGGGCAACTCCAATCGTACCTGTCTTGAAGAAAAACGGAAGTGTAAGAATTTGTGGAGATTTCAAGGTCACTCTGAACCCGCTACTTAACGTCGTCACTATCCACTACCAAGAATAGACGATATTTTTGCGAATATGAACGGAGGAAAACATTTCTCATTCGATCGACTTGAAACAAGCATACTTACAACTTCCTGTTGATGAAGCATGCAAGGAACTACTGACAATAAGCACACACAAGGGATTTTACCTCTATAATAGAATGGCCTTCGGAATTGCGTCTGCAGCAGCTAGTTGGCAGAGGACAATTGAACTAGTTCTACAGGGCGTTTCAGGGACACAGTGTATTTTAGATGATATGGTCATCACAGGAAAAACTGACGAGGAACACATCAGAAATTTTTACATGGTTTAGAAAAGACTTAGTCAGTATGGGTTGCGTGCAAACTTAAAAAAAATGTAAATTCTTCAAAGAGAATATAACATTTTGTGGACACACGATTGACCGACATGGTCTACACAAGACACCAGAGAAGATTGATGCTATAGTGAAGGCACCTGCACAAACCAATGTTTCCCAACTAAGATCATTCTTAGGTTTGGTGAATTATTATGGTAAATTCTTACCTGACTTGGGAACTGTACTTAGACCCTTACACAAGTTACTGCAGAAGGATAATCGTTGGGAATGGACTGAGGCCTGCGAGGAGTCATTCAACAAAGAGAAGAACTTGGTAGCTTCAGACTTGGTGTTGACACAATACAATCCAGATTTACCCATTTCTCTAGCATGTGACGCATCACCCTATGGCCTTGGCGGTGTTATTTCTCATGAGCTACCTGATGGTACCGATCGCATTCGCCTCACGTACACTAGCACCAGCAGAGAAAAATTACTCCCAAATTGATAAAGAAGCCTTGGGATTCATATGGGGAATTAAGAAATTCCATTCTTACCTGTTTGGCAGAAAATTCAAGTTGATCACAGATCATCAGCCTCTAATACACATCTTTAGTCCTCAGAAAGGGGTTCCAGTAACTGCTTCATCGAGATTACAAAGATATTCTCTTTTTTTGTCTGCCTATGATTATGAGATTGGATTCCGCAAGACAACAAAACATGCTAATGCTGATTCAATGTCGCGTCTACCACTGAAAAGCAAGGAGTCCGATATTACCATCGACTTGGTTGATGCCTTCCATCTTGGACGGATTGAGTGTTTACCGGTGTCCGTTAAATGTGTTCAACAGGAAACTCGCAAGGATGCAGTTCTAGGACGTGTGATGTCATGTGTAAACAGTGACTGGACTTCAACAGTCAAAGATGGTGGATTAGCGCCATATTATTCACGTCGGAACGAGCTGTCAATACATCATGGATGCGTCATGTGGGGTGTTAGGGTGATTATACCTACTAAACTCAGAACCCAAGTGTTATCTCAGATTCACGAGGGACATCTTGGAGTCGTCAAGATGAAGACACTTGCCAGAAGTTTCTGTTGGTGGCCAGGAATTGACCATGAAATTGAGATAGTGGCTAAAAGGTGTCAGGGATGTCAACAGAATCAGAACGCACCTAAGGGAGCACCACTGAATGCATGGGAATGGCCAACCAAGGCATGGGAAAGAGTTCACATAGATTTCGCTGGACCTTTCCTGGGAGCCATGTTCTTGATAATGGTGGATTCTCACTCAAAGTGGCCAGAGGTGGTCAAAATGACTACTACTACATCAGCGCACACTATCGATGTTCTTAGGACCGTATTTTCCAGAAATGGTCTACCTGCGACTATTGTCAGTGATAATGGTCCACAATTTACTTCAAGGGAATTTGAAGACTTCTTAAGTGCTAATGGAATCAAACACATCAAAACTACCCCATACCACCCATCTAGCAACGGGCTAACCGAGCATTTCGTACAGATATTCAAACAGGCAATGATATGTAACAGGAAACGAGGCAGGTGGTATAAAGAAGAAACTAGCAAACTTCTTATTAGCTTACCGAAGTACTCCACATTGTACTACCAATGAAACTCCAGCGAAACTTATGATGGAAAGGGAGTTGAGAACAAAAATGGATCTCCTCAGACCGAACGTGGAATCGCATGTCAAGCAGAAACAAGAAAATATGTGTGTACAGAGACATACACATGAGAGGGAATTTGAGCTTGGACAATCGGTGATGATGCGTGATTATCGGGGAAAAGATAAATGGATCGCAGGAACAATCGCACAGAGAACTGGACCAGTGTTGTATCGTGTTCAAGTTGACCCGACAACTCAGTGGAGAAGACACGTTGACCAGATTGTGGAATCGCAAGTTCCGATGACAAAACCGAGCATTGAGATTCCAGAGTCAAACACCTCAGGTTCTACCAATATTGACCATGATGTTATATCTGCTGCTCAGGATTTCCATGTGTCAAAACCGAAAGAACTTGAAATTTCGAAGTCGCCCAAAACTGTACGTACACCACCAAAACCTACAGCTGTCTTGCCAGAGAAACGTTATCCAGTACGTAATCGTAAACCGAAAATCATGGAAGATTTTGTGTACCATGGTTCTTCTACCAAGACCAAAACCTAATTCGAGTGTGTGTTTAGTTATGTAGGAAAGTTGTACTGTGTAAAAGGGGCACAATAATCCCCTGTACAACTTCATATTGTGTTCTGTAATTTCTAGTCAAAGGAGTATATATGATAAGAGCCAATTTTGGCCCCCTAAAAACCAACATTTTAGAATGAGAAGAGAATTTTGTAGAAGAGATTATATAAGAAATATTTCCAATATATTTTTCACATTTATATGCACTCACTAGCTGTAAATGACATTAGAAATAATGCCATTTTTGCTATTTAGCAAAAAAGCCAAAAATATGCCTTTTTCTTGATGTTTTTTCTCATGGGATACATAGAGCGCAGTGTAGAACATACATATTTTTTCTGTCACTAATTAGTATTGGAAAGATACATCTTTGGTAAAAATATAAATCTTGTTCTAAGCTGCGCTCTATATTTTCTGGAAGAAAAACTGCTTGAAAATAAGCAGTTTTGTATAAAATATGCTAAAATGTCTGGAAAACGTGATTTTTATGATGTCATATTTCTAAAATAACGGCATTTTGATCAAAATGAAAATGACCATTAAAGGTCGCATATATAGCTGTACAAATTAAAGCTATAAATTAAGTAAAATTAAGATATTCATTTTAAGGGGCCAATTGAGACACATACAATATATCGCTCTTTTCTGTTTATTTCTAGTCATGTAATGTTTTCATTATATGCATGTAATATTTTATTTGCATTATAGATTGTAATGCTGCCATGCACCTCAGATAAGTGTGTTGTTCTTATAAAATTGCTTTTGTGACACTTAACAATGAACAAGAATAGACAGTTAATTTTTTATTAATCATAATCTGCAATTATGTACATCAATCTAAAAGGGGAGAAAATGTTGTATCCGGAATTATTATATCTGTCTATGTTTGGTTTATCTGTTACTATTGTATCGCGCATGAATATCTTCAGTAATAAAGTAGTTCACAATGACTGCGCTCTTTTCAATACCCATGTGCTCATGTTAGAGTAGCACAAACACAAAAATGCCAATTTCAATAGTCCTTGCCCACTGACGTCAAAAACAAAGACAGCCGCACGAGATTTACATGCCGCCTTAGCGCCAAAAACAGAGACCGATGTGCACGAGATTTGCATTCGTATTAGGCTTCCTTAGCTCTTGGCCTATCGACCTGCCTAATTTACAAACAGGTAGAATTATCAAGAAATCAAAAGAGTTATCACGGCAAAATATTAGAGATGGATATATTTACGCTACATTGTACACGTGATTCTAGAACCATAATATGTGGTAATGACCAGGGGATTCTTTTATAATGCTGTTATTTATCTATTTTAAATTTTTGCTTTCTTTTAACACTGTAAGTAGTATTATACTCTTATATATTTCAATTTATTAAATAAAGAAAATGAAAATGAAGAAACAAAAGATATGAATTATTATTACAAACGGGTACTAAAAATGAAACTTCTTTTCCACACTTGGTTAAAACCTCATGACAAACATTATTTGTGACCCATATCCATGATATTTCCTGCAAGTAAAGAAAAAATAATTAATTTGCCAAGAACTCCAAACAGTTTGCAATTTCTACAATGGACACGATAAAAGAATGTCTTTGATATAATTATATAGGAAAATCTATAGAACAGTCAATTCTCGTAAAATAACAAAAAAAAAAATCATTCAAGTAAAGATTATGAAGTAGTAACAAATGACGTTTATTTTTTGATCAATATATATGCAACAATATGACGCATATAAAAACTCTATTCGTATACGTATATTTACTTTATAACATTTCAATGAAAACCAGTGCAGAGATATGTATACATTGGCATTTATACCACTATTTACGTCTTCTACCTTCGAGGATCAACTTAATATCTTGATGTCCCTGTGGTCGAGCATCCGACAGCCTTCTGAACACATTGGTGAAATACGTTAATACGATCGATGGAGTATAAACACGTTGCTTGCAAATAGCCAGGTAATGACTCTTTTTTTTTAATTTTAGAGAAAAATCCGTGTACTTACTTTATAATATTTTAATGGATACGAGTATCAATGATTAGAACTAATAATCCCTTCTAACGTCGAGGATCCACTTAATATCTTTGATGTCCTTGTCGTCAAATCGTCCGACAGCCATATGAACACACTGGTGAAATGCATTAAAACGATCTATGAAGTAAAAAAAAACGTTGCTTGCAAATAGCCAGTCAATAACTCGTTTTCATTAATTTTTTTGCAAAGGTTGCTTTAAGTATGGAATCGCCATTAACACGTTTCACCGTTTTGAATTTTACTTGTATAAAATGTATGAATTCATGAAGTAAAAAAGGGAAGATAGATATTAGGAACATAAAAACACTTTTCCAATCAATAAGAATGCAGCGACTTTGACAGAGTTCTAACGATGTCCAATCCGATCCGATACGGTTAAATTTTTAAAAGGTTATTGTTTTTTTTTCAATTGAAAAATTTCAAGGAATGTAACATGTGGAGATAAAGAACAGCATTCAAAAGTCCATAAAACAATACATTACAGGAGTAGAGCAAACACGGACATCCAAACATCAGAGGTGGGATCAGTTGCAAGGAATATCTATAAAATATTTAAAAAAAAAACGAATCGTTGTGAATAAATGGAAAGCAGCTTTAAAATTGTTTTGTGTTTAGTCAACCTTAGTTGTTGAATACGTTAAAATGTAACTGCAAAGTAATGAATCTAGTCAAAATACATAATTTACCATGATATGGGTGACCAAAAAAAAAATTGCTAAATACCCCCCTCCCATTATATGTAAGTGCAGATAGAAGTTGAATAAGTTTCAGTGGTTACCATGATCTCAAGTACCTATTTTGAGTGTAGGTAGAACAAGGATTTTAATAAAACCTTTTTAAAGAGTTGTTAGAACATATTTCTGACCTTTGCATGTTCCAGTTGAATATTGTGTTTACAAAGTTTGAGCTAAAAATAAAAGTGGCGTGACCTTGACATATTCGAAAACAAGGAAACGGTAGATAAACCTTTGTTTTTCCAGCACTTATATTGATAGTCTTTTCTTGCTTTACAGTGCAATTAAATAAGTTGTCATATCTTAGCTATATTCATAAATCTTTTCCTGTATGATACAGATATCTTAAAGAAACACATGATTCGACTCGTTATGTTACTTCAAATATATATGCACAATTGTAAAAAAAAACTAAATGAAATGAAGTTACCTTTGATCTGTATGTTGTTCCAACATGGAATTGATTTTAATCAAATTCTTGTGCGAACTGGAAACAAAACGTACAGAAAACGCACCTCAAAGATGTTTTTCTTCTTTAACAGCGCCATGGAATACTGTACCGTGTGTATGTAAAAAACGTTTCGATTTTTTTGGCATATCAATTATTGGAAGATCTTTGGGCGATAAAAACGCAAAATCTTGCATCCACAAAAGAAACACGCAATACGGTAAAATACCTTGGCATCTTTTTACGTTATCATAATACTTGTTTTCACAAAGGCACTGAGATTGACAATTCTTTCTATAAATTGGGTAACGGCAGCCCTGTAGACAAGTTCTACCAAAATATCCCTCATTATAATCTATAGTTGGAAAACATCCATCAAAAGGATTACAAAACTGTTCCCCACAATTATATTTTGACTGACAGTTCTTCCCATAGTTAGGGAAGTGCAGCGTAATTCACAATTTTTACCGAAATATCCTGCTCTACAATTTAATAAAAAACTGGGAATTGATAATTCTCTATGTCCTTCATACAAGCACAGTTTTAATCAACGTAATTAAAGCTATGTTTTTATTTTCATATCTGAATGGAATACTTGTGTTAAAAACTTGTATAAAGCGCAAAGTTTGAATGTTATTTTTATTTATAAAACATTATTTTATTTTCATTTACTGAGAACATGAGCATTTGTAGTGTTTCCTTCAATCTGTAAGTATTTATGCTAAATTACCTTGGCATCCATTCACGTGATCACAAAATTGTTGTCCACAAGAGCAAGTTGACTGGCAATCTTTTCCATAGTTTGGGTAGCTACACTTTTCTTTACACTTTGTACCAAAATATCCTACGTTGCAATCTAAGATACATGTATACTGACACCCGTTCACGTGATCACAATACTGTTGCCCACAATTACAGGTTGACTTACAACCCTCTCCGTAGGTTGGGTAGAGACATTCAAGGTCACAACTGGAACCGAAATATCCAGCGGGACAAACTAGCGTGTAAATTAGTAAAGAAAAAATAAAACTTCAATTTTTTTTAGGAATTCACTCATAAATGTTAAAGATAAATATATATCATTAAAACAGTAACTTGATCCGAAGGACCGTATCACGTCGAGTTGACGGGCGCGGATCATCAGATCTAACGCGACGCGAAGCATCGAGTTTGATCTGATGATCAGTGCCTGTCAACGAGACGTGATACGGTCCTTCGGATCAAGTTACTGTTTTAATGATAAATTTACTATTTACTTCCTCATAACTAGCACAATATAGCAAAAGAAAACTAAGAGATCAATTGTACAACACTTATCCATGAAACAAAGGATAATAACAAGGGACTTTTTGACGCGCAAGAAAAATAACGCCATGTTTCTACGTACTTCGTCACCAGTTTCAGAGAGTGATGATATGGATTGGGCAAAACCACAGTGTGGAGATCTGGAAAGTCGAATCACGACGTTACGTGATAGCATAAAATCAAAAGTAAAATTGAGTGATACACATTAGGTATATAATAAAGAGGATTATTTAGAAAACAATCTACACTACATGCCGATAACCGGGCATTTTGATTTTTTCCCACTAATTTACTCCTTTGGTATTTGTTAAAAATACTTATTTGTAAAAAAAATAATAAACAGTAGTAGTTCTGGTACTGTTAGAATATTTGTATACACTTTAGTTTCTGTGCACATAAGCCTGCAAGTGACTGTTTGACTTTTTATTTATATATGTAACATACATTCCAATTTCCTGCTTTCATTGAGCTACATGTATGACCCATTTTTAAAACTTAAATGAAGAGATAGGATATTTATTATATGCTATATAACCTTATTAAAATATATGTTCAATGTACATGTACTTTCGAACAACATTATGTGTTATTCTGTATTTAGATATGAATTTCCATACGTGATGCTATAGGGTTAACTAATTAAAAAACTCCAAAGTTTGATCGCATTTTTTTGTTGTTATATGTTTTCCTTACTATACAATTGCATGATTGCAAAGTTAAAAAATAAATATGCCATTACACAAAATTTATTGATTTTTTGATATACATCTTTGATATATATTTTAACTGTATTTAAAAGTTATCTGAGGGGTACATACATTTGACATAACTAAACTAAAGAATTCATATATTTGTAAGAAGAGAGAGGAATATAATCTGTTTTTGTGTGTATTTTGTATTTATAATTTTTGTATGATTTTTTGACAGCTGCGAAAATAATACACAAAGAACGATGATATTAAAGATAAATTTCAGAGAAAAAAACTAGAAACGAAATGAAGGAAATTTGAAGGTACTAATAATTTTACTACAATGCTGTTGAGAGGATAAGAAAAATTAGTGAAAACATAAATTTTGAATGCTGAAATTCAAGGAAATTACTTCAGTCAATCAAATGTATACATGTAATTGTGAGGAAATTCTACTTGTGAATAGAGATCGAGTAGGAAGGCATACCTTCGGTTTTATTATTGATCATGACCTTTAAGGAAAATACAAAGGATCATGGATTCAATAATTATCTTTTAATAAATAATCTTATTTGGTAATCTGACTTAATGATGAAATCAATTCTTCTTCACGGAGTAAGTGTTGCAGAAATCAAAAGTAACCTTATAAACTTTTTTTTCGCGTAGTAATTTTTGCTTGTTTGTATCAAACTATATCTTTTCTACCTGTGCATCCCTTGATATGATCACAATTTTGTTGATAACACCCGCATGTTGACTGACAACCCTCTCCGTAGTTTGGGTAGCGACACATAAGGTAACAACTGGGACCGACATATCCAGCTGGACAAACTAAGATAAAAGCATTTACATTAGTAAAAAAATAATTTAACTTTAAAAAAAATTATAAATTGAAAATTTTATAGATTTAGAGGATTATTTATAAAGACGAAACTTTCTACACTTCACTCTATAAACCTAATGATTTCATTTTTTCTCTAAATTACTCAACTTCATTAAAGTATTTATGCTTGTCAGTTAAAATAATAAGATCGTACGTAAGTTTGTGAGAATGAGTCCGCCATTCATTTTGTTTACCTCGCAATTGCTGCGGACTTACAGGTTTCCATAGTTTTTTCAACATAAATCGATGTTGTTTTTTATCTATGGTTTTTCCTGGGCGGCGAGGGAAGCATAATTATGTTCATACATGGATTATATTAAGTTTTTAATCAGTGAAGTGAGGACATATAAAAGCATTGTGTTAAAATGATTTTTTACTCTTATGTGTGATTAATTATATTTTTGATATATTGTAGAAGGAAGGTAGAGAATCGGTACCATTGAAGACTTGTATTTTGTTAATGTATATGTCTAATAAATATTGGCAAGCAAGGGTACTTCACTATACACAGGAAATATCTGTCTTAGCAAATCTGAAAGAAAGTCTAAAAAATAAGAGAGAGAGAGAGAGAGAGAGAGAGAGAGAGAGAGAGAGAGAGAAAGAGAGAGAGAGAATTGAAACTGAAACATGACTGATACTTATTGCTTAGATTGTGTTTTAAACATACAACTTCAGTTAACCAAACAAGTAATGATAATAAATCAGAACCCCTGAATAAAACTTTACAAATAATGCTCAATTAGTCCCTTGACTGGCATTGTTTTTTTCAAAACTTGAAAATTCCGAAGTGGTTTGAGGTAAACATTTTAATTTCCTTCATCTTGGAAATTGAGTACTATTAAAAATGAAGTAACACGTCTAAAAGAGGAAATAATAAAAATTATTTATTACTTCAATCAAAATGCTCAATGTTCTAATTAATCGTACTTATTAAAAAAGCATAAGGCCACGCAAATTTTGCAATAGATGAGAGATAATAAACATATAATGCAGAACATGTTTAAAAGTAGTTATCAGCATCATTTCATTAACATTATCATTTTCCTTTAAAATTACTTGCAACTAATTCGTATATGAATTAGATATGGTTTCATCGAAGAAAATTCTCAGTTACCCACCTTCCCCCTCCTTTGTCCAATGCCTAGTGCATCAAAGTACATATCAATTATCCTTTCCTGTTGTATACTTTTTAGGGGGCACTGTTTCTGCATCTTTCTTTCCAAAAATTCCAGAATCATGTAAGGTCGGCGTAAATTCATAAAGTTTTGTTTATGCCTTGACTCGGTGGATCCTTAACTTGAGGTTTTTATATCTGTGGCCTTTGACGAGCATGTGCATGGATACCCCAAGAAGACCACTCACATTTTGGAATTTTGACATAATTTGCTGTAGAACAGGTATTCCAAAAATATAGGGATATCGAGGGATTGTACCGAATCAAAAGGCTACAATTGTTTTATTATTTTTTATCAGTTAATAAGAAATGTCTTTAAATCCTTCTTTCTAATACACACGAGATTCCCATACAAGGCATTGTTATATCATTGCATTATGACGTCACAGTAATGAAAAGCAGCTGCAGTATCTGTTTTTAGAAACATCCAGTCTAATAAAGACTATTGTGACGTCAGCACTATTGTTGCTTCACAGAAGAATGTTTCCAAATTTAGAAACAGCAGGTTTATGAATTTTTAAAATAGAAACATCGAGTCTGTAACACTTTTTATACTTGATCATGTGATCCAGTTTGAGCCAATAAGATAGTTGGAACAATACAGAAAAATAATAATATGTGTTATTCTGTATTTAGATATCAATTTCCATACGTGATGCTATAGGGTTAACTAATTAAAAAACTCCAAAGCTTGATCGCAGTTTTTGTGTTATTATATAATTTCCTTACCATACAATTGCATGATTGCAAAGTTAAAAAATAAATATGTCATTACATAAAAATTATGGATTTTTTGACATACATGTATATCTTTGATATATATTTTAACTGTATTAAAAAGTTATCCGAGGGGTACACACATTTGACACAGCTAAAGAATTCATATATTTGTAAGAAGAGAGAGGAATATAATCTGTTTTTTGTGTGTATTTTGTATTTACAATTTTTGTATGGTTTTTTGACAGCTGCGAAAATGCTACACAAAGAACGATGGTATTAAAAATAAATTTCAGAGAAAAAAAAACTGGAAACGAAATGAAGGAAATTTGCAGGTACTAATAATTTTACTACAATGCTGTTGAGAGGATAAGAATAATTAGTGAAAACAAAAATTTTGCATGCTGAAATTCAAGGAAATTATTTTTGTCAATTAAATGTATGAGATTATGAGGAAATTCTATTTGTAAATAGAGATCAAGTAGGAATGCATACTTTCGATTTCATTAGTTGTCATGAACTTTAAAGTAAATACAAAGGATCATGGAATCAATAAATATCTTTTAATAAATAATCTTATTTGGTAATCTAACTTAATGATGAAATCAATTCTTCTTCACGGAGTAAGAGTTGCAGAAATCAAAAGTAACCTTAGAAACTTTTTTTCAGGTAGTAATTTTTGCTTGTTTGTATCAAAATATATCTTCTCTACCTGTGCATCCCTTTATATGATCACAATTTTGTTGTTCACAACTGCATGTTGACTGACAACCCTCTCCGTAGCTTGGGTAGCGACATACAAGGTTACATCTGGGACCAAAATATCCAGGTAAACAAACTAAGATAAAAGCATTTACATTAGTAAAAAATTAATTTAACTTTAAAAAGATTTAGGAATTGAAAATGGTATAGATATAGAGGATTAATTAAAAAACCGAAACTTTCTACACTTTACTCTAAGAACCGAATGATTTCATTTTTTCTTTAAATTACTCAACATCATGAAAGTATTTATGCTTGTCAGTTAAAAATAATAAGATCAATAAACGATACGGTACTTTACTATACACAGGAAATATCTGCCTAAGCAAATCTGAAAAAAAGTCTGAAAAATGAGAGAGAGAGAGAGAGAGAGAGAGAGAGAGAGAGAGAGAGAGAGAGAGAGAGAGAGAGAGAGAGAGAGAATTGAAACTGAAACATGACTGATACTTACTGCTTCGATAGTGTTTTAAACATACAACTTCAGTTAACCAAACAAGTAATGATAATAAATCAGAACCTCTGAATAAAACTTTACACATATTGCTCAAGTAGTCCGTTAATTGACTGGCATTGGTTTTTTTAAAACTTGAAAAGTCCTAAGTGCTTTTATGTAAACATTTTAATTTCCTTCATCTTGGAAATTAAGTACTATTAAAAATGAAGTATTACGTGTAAAAGAGGAAATGATAAAAATTATTTATTACTTCAATCAAAATGCTCAATGTTCTAATTAATCGTACTAATTAAAAAAGCGTTAGGCCACGCAAGTTTTGCAATAGATGAGAGATAATAAACATATAATACAGAAAATGTTTAAATGTAGTTATCAGCATCATTTCATTAACATTATCATTTTCCTTTAAAATTACTTGCAACTAATTCGTATGAATAAGACATGGTTTTATCGAAGAAAATTCTCAGTTACCCCCCTCCCCCTTTGTCTAATGTCCAGTGCATCAAAGTACGTATCAATTATCCTTTCCTGCTGCATACTTGTTAGGGGGCTCTGTTTTTGCATCTTTCTTTCAAAAAATTCCAGAATCATGTAAGGTCAGCGTAAATTTTCATTAAGTTTTGTTTATGCCTTGACTCGGTGGATCCTTATCTTGAGGATTTTATCTCTGTGGCCTTTGACGAGCATGTGCATAGATACCCCCAAGAAGACCGCTCACATTTTGGAATGTTGACATAATTTGCTGTAGAATAGGTATTCCACAAATATAATAGCTAATCAAATTGACGGTCTACATAAACACCGCGTAAGCACGTGTTCGACCAATACATGTGTTATTGTAACTCCAATATACATGATAAATTTATAATTATGTACAAATTAGTTTCAATACGTGTTTTACAGAAGCGGAAACTCTCTAACCCTCTCTCTCATAACTATAAAAATCTCCATTTCGGTGTAACTCGTGTTCCTTGTCGAGAAGAGTGTGGGGTTCTTCAACATAACGACAAATATTTCTTTTTCGTTTCTAAAGAAAAATTTTATGGGCATGTCATTTTGTTATTATTGACGTTCAAAACATGACTCGGAACGGAACGTTTCACCCAAACAGAAAATTTTACCACTTCAATGCGCTTCATTGAAAAAACCCCTCACTGCTAAATGGCGGTAAATGCCAAGAAAAGGCCAAAATTTGAAACCCATTACTGGTATATGGTGACGTCTCTTTATCGGTGAAATTTTCGAATCTGACGTAAAACAATTTCTAATCAATCAATCAATTTCAGAAAATTAAAATTTTCATATAAGACTTACATTATATAATTACTAGAACCTAAAAAATATATTAAAACACATAAGTCACAAATCTACACACACGGTACATAAGTGTGAAAATCACCCTAGGGTCCTTCGTTTACAACACCCCAATTCCTTTCCCTTACTTTCACAAATCAAGGATTATAAGAAACTGTTCAGTGTTAAGAGTGTGACAAAATTCAACTAATTGTGATCACAAACACGAGATACGTTGCCAAATTTATTGTTCTTTGTACTAAGGAAATATCACGGTGATCTCCCCTTAACTTTGTTTGTGTTATATACTTATTGTTATTTAATAAATGACAATTCTCACTCAATAAACTTTGTCTTTGAAGTACAGCGGTAGCCTAGCCAGATCACTAAGATTACATAAAAGATATTGCAATTGCGGAAATTCGCCCCTTAAACTAGGGCTGTTCAATTGATAATGTCCTGAATTCCATGATTTACACTATAGCAATCATATGTTATTAAACCTGACTTTCTCTTCTGATTTAATCTTTAATGAAATGATAACAATTAATGCGACCACTTTATATGGCATAGTTTCATTGTGAGAAGCTGGAAAATAAGGACTATTTTAGACATTGCAGTTTAAATGGATGGTAAAGAAACAGTAAACTAGAGTGAACTTAAACGTTTCATTAAAGCTGCTGTAATCCAAAAGAAATATGCACTGAAATATGGGAAATTTACAGCAACCAATATCTGTTTTATAGACACGTGAGCAAGTGGATTTCAATGAAAAGAAATGACATAATGGGCTTCAAAAACGGATACATGTACCGTCCTGCAAATGTACTGCTTGTCGAACTTCGAGGAATTATCACCGATAATGTTTGATTGACATTCAGAAACATAGCAAATCATTTTAAGGGTAGTTCACACTGCTTTTAAGAAAAAAAGAGACATTAAAAAACTCAAACATTTAGTACGGAAGCGTATTAGTGCCACTTTGACACTTCACTTTTTTTTAATTTCTACACTTTAATCTGTAAATTTTACACTTTAATCTGTAAATTTTACACTTTAATCTGTAAATTTTACACATTAATCTGTAAATTTTACACTTTAATCTGTAAATTTTACACTTTAATCTGTAAATTTTACACATTAATCTGTAAATTTTACACTTTAATGTGTAAGTTTTACACTTTAATCTGTAAATTTTATACATTAATTTGTAAATTTTACACATTAATTTGTAAATTTGTAAAATTTGTAAATCTGTAAAATTTACACATTAAAGTGCAAATTTTACACTTTAATCTGTAAATTTTGCACTTTAATCTGTAAAATTTACACTTTAATCTGTAAATTTTACACATTAATCTGTAAATTTTACACTTTAATCTGTAAAATTTACACTTTAATCTGTAAAATTTACACTTTAAAGTGTAAATTTTACACTTTAAAGTGTAAATTTTACAATTTAATCTGTAAAATTTACACTTTAATCTGTAAAATTTACACTTTAATCTGTAAAATTTACACTTTATTTTGAACAACCTGAACTGCAATAAGTTATGATCGAACGGTCGAATTGTGATGTTTTATCTCTGACACTTGAGAAAAACTATTAAATGAGATGTTTACAATTGTTTGTATATTTTTATTTTACATGTACTCGTACTTTTTATTAGAATATGATAAACTAGTGCTAATTGTAACGGGGACCGTTACAGATGTTCCCCAAACGCTCCCCAACTCCTTTTTGGTGCCATATTCCCTGTAAGCTTCATTAAATAAGACAAACTCTGTGCATTTTGACTTTAACAACGTTTTTTCAGAAGGATACCAATTATATTCAAATTTTAGCATTGCACCCGTGCGCATGTGAATACATGTCCGTTATGATCGTATCATCTTGTCTACACTATCTACATTTTTTAATATACAATATATTAAAGCATTCAGTCCAAAAGTATGAAAAATCACTCTTTCAAGTGTATTTTTCATTTCACTCGTTCCAAATGCACGCACGTGCGTGCACGTGCATGATGACCATACCTTCTTGTAGGAGTACCTTACATCTATCTATATTCTAAATCCCATCCTGTTTGGTTGAAAAACAAGGGAGTTATAGCCATTTCAAGTTTAAGCCAATCAGATTGCAGCACACGTGCATGCGCGTGATTTCATGATTTATTTCTATATCATATTGTAGGATATCCTATTGCATGACAATGTTTTAAATTTCAAAGCATTTCGTCAAAAAAGAAAGTAGATATAGCCATTAAAAGTTTCAGCCAATCAGATTGCAGCACGCAGGTATGCGCATGCTTTCATGAAAATTCTTATACATCATGCTGTAGATCTTCATAATGTAGGTCTATGTTCAAAATTTCAAAGGATTATGACAAGAAACAAGAAAGATATTGAGACTTTAGTTTCAGCCAATCAGAGCAAAGCACACGTTAATGCGCGTGCGATCTTGCTATTTTGACCATGTCATCTTGTGCATACTACTAATATATACTTATTAAATGAGTTTCAAAGCATTTCATCAATAATTTTAATAGTTACGTCTCTATCAATTATATTGGACATTTCTCGTGTTGCACGTGCGAGCTCTTGCAAGCACATGTGCATGCACATGCTTTCATGATAAATCTTATATTAGGCTGTAGATCTCCCTAATGTATGACTATGTTCAAAATTTCACCCCCCCCCCCCCCCAAGAATAGGGGGAGTTCAATTTTGATGATTTTGGGGTTCCTTGGACCAAGCCAAGAAATTCTAAAGTGGATTAATTTATTGACTGTATGTTGTTTAAAGTCCCTCTCGAGAGTTTTTCACTTGTATGGAGATTCTAAGGTGGAAAGTGCAAACCTAGATAATGTAAAGTACATTTAGTATTCCATTTTTAAAGAGATCTGATAGATTATTCTTTCATAAGCCACCAAAAGATTTTGAAGTTCTGTACTTATGTGATGGCATATGTACTGCAGCAATTATAGAATATTGGGTCCGTATAAAGGGAAAGCCATTAAGATCGAAGGCTAGATCAATCATAATCTGTTTTGTGTATTACTGTGTTTAAGAAGTTACCTCTTTTCTTGGGAGGATAATTCCTCAGTTGTTGCTTTTAAGGTTATTGATCTGGAGTTTCATCCGTGGTGTGCTCACGATTTCATTTGCATGTCGTCTTCTAATCCCTCGTCTGTAGACTTTGTCCTGTAAACCCTACCGCCAGGTCTGCTGGTTATTTACAGAAAACATGGTGTTTAAACATTCTAAGGACTGTTGAAAACGCCAGGAGAAGTCTTGACTGGAACAATGTCAGAGTCAAGTGATTAGGGAAGGCACCTTGGTTGCCATCTATGGACATTTTGTCCCAGCAATTGTTTACTAATTAATGTACTGCACAAAAAATGATAACAAAAATCAGAATTGGTGTTACTACCAAACTGATGCAATGAAAGTATATGAAATTCTTTTAAACAACAGTTTGTCGATCTGCTTCTGAAATTAGTCTGAAAACTTTGCCCATTGTAAATATTCAGTTTAGTAAGTGATCAAATACTGTATACAGGAAAATTTTTGCCCCATTTTATTTCTGCCCATTTGGCCCTACCCCCATTTGGGTGCATTTAAAATGGGGCGAGTTCAAAGAATACAGTAATTTCTTAAACACAAATGTTACTGGGTGATTTAAAACCTGGCAAAACTATTTGCAAGTGACAAAGGGTGAAAATAACACAAGGCAAAAATAACCCTGTGCAGTATTTCATTTTGCAGCATTGTGTGGCAACCACTTCAGGAATGGTATCTGTTGATCAGTCCTGAATCAACAGAAGTCTAACACTACACATGTATCTTTAAGGTCAGAACTGTAATGGTTATGTTTAACATAGCTTTTCTCAAAGTAAAACAACTGTTACAGTTCTGTACATTTATGGTAGTAAAGGGTCAGTAGAGCTTCAGTACTGTCAAGTTTTAACTGCCCTACTGATCAAAAGAGCTACAACTTGCTTCAGTACCTGAATGCCTTAGAATGAATTTGGTACAGCTACAGGGCTATCAAATACAAGTACAATTCATTAATTAAAATACAATTCATTAAATTTAACGCTAGGTATAGCTTCAGATTATATTCCCACTGCCAAACACCCCCTGAATCAGTAGAACTTGCTGGGAGCAAGAACTTTTTTTGACTTGTCCAAGGATTCTGGATATATAAAAAGGTAGTTTAAAAATTACATTGAGACTTCAAATATACTTCAACATATCCATGGTATTTGAGATATTAGTAATTGAAATACTGAAGTTCAACTATATTTTAAAAATTGTGTCCTTTTTTAAGTCACTTGAGTCATTCCTATCTATTTTTCTACTTCATTGTGCAGATGTGTGTCCTCGAGACTTCAAATATACTTCAACATATCCATGGTATTTGAGATATTAGTAATTGAAATACTGAAGTTCAACTATATTTTAAAAATTGTGTCCTTTTTTAAGTCACTTGAGTCATTCCTATCTATTTTTCTACTTCATTGTGCAGATGTGTGTCCTGTGTAAACTTTTCACATTTTTAACTTCTTCTCAAGAATCACTATTATACCAATTTTCAATCAAAACTGCCAGAAAGTATCCTTGGCAGAAGGAGAGTTAGATTTGTTCAAATGTGGGACAGTGCCCCTTTCCAAGTTCAGTTGTCCTTAAAGTCTTGTAAAGCTTACATTTCTGTCCTGCAAAAACTCTGCCCTCAGAATTGCCAAGATCTCAAGATAATTTAGATTAATTGTAGAGCTGCAGTTCTGTACTTAAAATTTACAGTGAAACTGTATAATCCGGATGTTGCATATTCCAAAATCTTGTCTAATGTGATGTAAACTTCATGTCCCTTTCAGTAATTTCAGTTGTTTAAAATGTTGTCTAATCCATAATGTTGTCTCATCCAGAATGTTGTCTAATCCATGTTGTCTAATCCAGCAATTTTTTTAGAAACCAATGATGGCTGGATGAGACAAGTTTTACTGTAGTAGCTATGGAATCCTCCAATAAAGATGATCCTAAAGATAAAAGTTATTTTTGGAATTGAAAATGATAAACACAATTATTAAATTGTATAGATCAAGTTACCTGGAATGCAAGAATTCTGGCCTATGGGTACAGGTGCTAACTAAAAGTACATATCCGGTCTGGTCTTGGAGGTTAAAGGGAAGCAATTAAAGACATTATTTTTGATCAATACTGTAAATCATGGCATGAGGCCTTATCATATGCCATTTGTGAATATTTCATAAAGTTCAATCTTGTGTTTTTTATGGCCTGTATCAGTAATATAGTTCTTGTGCAAAGCGCTTTTATCTGAATTTGTTATTAAGCTTTTTCTAGAATGCATTAAATTGGGTATTCAGTCAATATGGTTATTATTTTTTTTTTGCTTCCTCATTGTATATAGTTGTAATCAAGCAAAGATAAAATTGAAAAATTACCAAGTTTTTGCTATTAAACTGACCTTTCACAAAGATAATTTTTCGCAGCATAAAAAATCAATTGTAAAATTATTTCATTTAGTTAACTATACACATAGTGACTTTAAGCCAAACATCAAAGGTATCTCGAGGAAATTCCTAAACGGCCATGATCACAATGGATCGGCTTAATGTTTTACATGCACTCAAAATGCAATTTATAATGTCAAACAAATCAATATTTGACCTGTCCATTTTAGAAAATGTTATGTTTGTTTTGATGCGTGATAAATGAGTATATGGTGAAATAAAATGTTTTGAGCTAAGTATTGATGTTATATGTCTTTGTAGTACAGGAATTGACTTGATGTAAAGGAATCAAAGACCCCCCTACAATTAATAACACTGATGATCAATTAAGGTGATTGATTTGACCTTGATGATATTTTTTTACTCTTCTTCTGGGCTTATCTCTTGGAGCATTATTCATCAGTGCACCAAAACATCTACACCAGCTTGTTTAACTTGATATGCAGAATATTGTAGATTAATTTGCTTTTATAACTGTTAACTAATAAATATGCCATTAAACGCAAACTAATAAATATGCCATTAAACACACAATTGATAAAGATAGTCAAATTCTTTGTTTTTTATTTCTTTAGTAAAAAGATGGCCTTTCTACCTGAATAGAGATTCTCCAATAATCTTTCTTTAAAAAGGGAAAATTATTCTGGACTTCTATATGTGTATATAGAAATAATGATTTCTCTTTATCAGCATTTGTTAATTAAAGAGAGAGAGCTAATCTTTGTTATTTAGAGTTGGGCCAGTGCAATTTGACTAAATGGTGTTATTGACAGCAGAACGATGCCTCTCGGGACAATGACGTAATGTCCTCTCCTGCCATTTTCCTGATCAATATTTTGCGTAATTATAATTGACAGAATATGTTACTAATATTCATCTAAATAGTCATAAGTCTTCATGTACCACAGAATTATCTGAATCTTGTGCCTTTACATTCCATGCTGGATTTTGAAAAGGTTTTCATGTCCACGAATTAATCATACTTAAAAGTTGTCTCATCCTCGATCACTTAAAAGAAGCATATCTCCACATACATATGTATTAGTCGCTTATATTTGAGTTCTCACTCGGCTTCATCCAATATGCTTTCTATACAACTTCAAACTGCAGCAGAGAAAAAAAAAGACAGCCTCAGCAACTCTGGATCAATACCATTGTTTTGTCGAGAGAGAAAAAAAAAACATATCTATATCCAACTATTTTAATCCCTTGACACTGAGATGGCAGTTTGAAAAAAAAAAATGAAAAAGCATTCTAATTGTATTTTAAATGGAAATCAATCTCTTGACCATCCCACATAATTTTCTCTGAATATAAGCCTTGGAATTTTCCATCACCATAACCATCTCTCTCTGCCATTCCAGTCTATATTGTCCAACTTTTTCATTTCAGACTCTGATGCAATGCCATCACAATAGGAAAACCCCCGACAGAGGAAAATCCATGAATTATTATCAATCGGGCATTATAAGGTACGCTCTCCACAGCATACCAATAAATAATCGCAAAAGCTGCAGAAAACCTGTAGATTTGAAAGGAGTAGTACTGTGATCTTGAATCAATGAAATGCCAATAAATTGATACAGTAAATGTGGTATGCTTAATGATAAACAAAGATTGCTCTGCTTAATTAGTTACCACTCTTGTTTGAAGCCCTGTTTCTCTTGTTCAAAGTTTTTCTGCTTTTCCTCCTCTTGCGAGAAAAAAAGGTTCCCAAGCCAACATTACAAAAGAGGCAAAGCATGGCAAACAATCAAATGGGTTTTTTACATGTTATTTTTCAACAACCTGTCAATCTTTTGTAGTTCCATCTTAATGAATAGAGGATTCGTAAAATTAAGTGCCATTATTTTCCACATACCATAATTATTAATATATGGCACCATTCCTGAAATATCCTAGCTAATTCAAGTTAACTGCTATATAACAAATATCTTTCAAGCACTTGAACATAAAAGTGTTTACATATATTAACTGAAATTATAAAATTTTATTTTTCTTTTAAAGCTCCATTATTTCAATCAATGAAGACATTATTTTCTTACTAAGCAGAGTCAAATTCACATTCTTCCTTTTTTAAAAGAATTAACCCACATGTCTCACCAAAAATGATTTTCTTAATCATGAAATAAAGAATAACCCCGTAACTTCATCTAAAGTACATATATAGCAGACATAAAGTAATGATTTTCCCATAATCGAAAGAAATTATGAAATATGATCTCCAAGAATCTATTTTACCCTTGTACAGCATATATCAGTGGTCACATTATGATTGATCAAATGAAGAAGCCCCGAACCAAATAAAAGTTTCCGAGATTCACCAGACGAGTCCTTCATTTCAAAATCTATCACTGGTTCATACTATTCAGATAATTCTGTGGTACATGAAGACTTATGACTATTTAGATGAATATTACCATGTATACTTACAGTTCAGTATTTAATCATTAGACAATTAAACATTTCTTTGGCATGGATTGTCCTAGAGGAAAGAAGGATATGGAGATAACGAACATAGGCACATTATTATCACTTACTAAGTACTTACTTTTAGGTGTGTTTTTCAAACAAACAACTTCAACCAAACAAAAAAATCGCAATAATACATAACATCTTCTAAATATATGTAATGCTTTACACATATTGCCCTGTCTGCACTTTAAATATTGAAAACTAAATTCAAAAACAATAATAACGGCAAGTGATTACGAGATCATTATACAAACAATTTAATTTCCTGTTCATCTGGAATTCTAAAAACTATGTAATTGATATACTCTAAACAGCTTTATTTTATTCCTTTTGGCTTAATAATCACCACTCTGTAGCACTACGATGACGCAAGTCCCTCTATTCCAACTTATATACACGTACTATACAGTGTACACTAATTCATTCAAAACGCTTTATTATCGTACATGTAATCATTATTTAATTATCTAAGGAATTCTGTCTTATTTTAAACTTATCATAAAATAATATGTTTATCTACCTTTGCCTTGGCCCTGACCATCACAAAGTATGAACACCAAACTTGATTATTAAAAATTTCCGTTACAATGGACACGCAGAGGTGTGAATATTAGAAAAGCACTGAGTAAAAACTCAGTCGTTGCATACTAGTAACCTGTATTAAAGAGAGGCAATATTTATTTATGTTGTGTTCCTCTTTAAGTATTTTGTTTTGCTTGGTATTGTGTGTGTGGGTGTAGCTTTGTCCCTTTCGAAAATTTTGTTTTTGTGTTTGTGACTCTTATTATGATCGGGAAAAATTAAAACTTACGGGATTATGTCTGACTGTCTACAGAAAAAGAACAATCTCAAAGACGGCAAGGTGTTACCTAGTCATCCAAGAGATTGTCAACCCGATATATTTTTGTAGACAGTCAGCAAGAAACCGAAAAAGTGAAAGTTGTCTTACAGTTAGCAAGATGTTTAAGGTTGTAAGAGTCAGGAAAAAAAAAACAACTAATCTGTGTAGAGAACTAATTACATACATGTAGTTACTAGATGTTGTATAAGACATAACATAAAGCTATGAAGCTAATAAAGATATCACCACTACAATATTCCTCTGTTATGTAAAAGAAAAAAATTGCGTCAAAGATAGAATCTTTCAGGGCTAAATATAGAAACTCGAAAAAAGTTTATCAAAGCACGACTGTCATATAAAAAAAAGTTTACATAACCATTCGTAGCCTTAGTGGCGCAATGGCTAGGGCGTCTGCTCTAGAATCGAGAAGTAAGGAGGTGATTTTATATTATATCCTGTGTTCGAATCCCACTTTGGAACATAGAGACCACTTCTTCGGATGAGACAGTATTAACCGAGGTCCCGTGTCGCAGTAGTTGCTGACTCGAAAAAGAAACCTCAGTGCTCAATGGTCCTGAGTGTCGGGCATAGGACAACAATTGCAACCCCCGACGCAAGTTGTGGCGTCTCCATATGAGTGAAAAAATCTCGAATACAAACCAACAAACATATTCAATCAAATAGCGGATAGAATATTTTTTCTTCATGTTCCTTGTACATGAAGTGTTATTTAACTTTTTAATTTATTAACAGGAAGTTATTATTCTATTCAATTAGATGAAAGCGTTTGCTATTCCTAGCGTTAAGGATTTCCTTATTTGCTCAAAAAGTTTTCATAATAAACGTTTTAAAAACATCTTATTAGAGTAAACGAGTGAACGTTGTGGACCTATTTGTGTTGCTGAAACCATTATTCCGCACGAAAAAGAATTTTGAAACAAGGATATTAACTATAATATATGAAAGCTACCGAAATATCCTTTAAAGAAGTTGCCTCAATTGATTCGGAAAAATGATTAATTCAATTTACGCTACACGTGATTTTAGATCCTTAACATGAACTTATGGTTACAAAGCTTTGTTATAATGCTGTAACATATTTATTTTAAATCTCTGCTTTCTTTTAACACTTTAAGTGGTATTATACACTTATACATGTATACATGTATTTCATTTTTTAAAATAAAGTCAATGAAAAAAAGACACAAGAGATATGAATTCTTACGGCAAACAAGTACGTCTGGAAAATGGAACTTCTTTTCCCAATTTGGTAAAAAATTTCATGACAGACATTTTTTACCCATGTCCATGATATTTCCTACAAGAAAAGGAAATCACTAATTTTGCCAAGAACTACCAACAATTTTCGATTTCTACTATTAATACGATAAACATTTATAAACAATTGTCTTTTAAATCGTTTTATACAAAAATCTCTAGAACAGTCAATTCCATAGTCAATGAGATAAAACCCATAAACATTCAAGCAAGGGTTAAAAAAGTAATAACAAATTATAATGAAAACTGTCAAATCCGACACCTGAATAATCTGACACACTGTGAATTTCGACATTAAATTTCTTTCCCATTTTAATATTTTCATTAATTTTAACACTGTGCAATCCGACATCTTGTCTTTTCCGACACAAAATTTGTGCATGTCGAATTAGACAGGTTTCACTGTACTTATACATTTCATTTTTTGATCATATGACCCTTATAAAGCGTTATTCGTAGACAATGCAAATGTGTATATAAAACATGAATATGTATTACTGACATTTTTTTTTAATTTTAGAGAAAAATCCGTGTACTTACTTTATAATATTTTAATGGATACGAGTATCAATGATTAGAACTAATAATCCCTTCTAACGTCGAGGATCCACTTAATATCTTTGATGTCCTTGTCGTCAAATCGTCCGACAGCCATATGAACACACTGGTGAAATGCATTAAAACGATCTATGAAGTAAAAAAAAACGTTGCTTGCAAATAGCCAGTCAATAACTCGTTTTCATTAATTTCTTTGCAAAGGTTGCTTTAAGTATGGAATCGCCATTAACACATTTCACTGTTTTGAATTTTACTTAAATGAATTGTTTCTTCGTGAAATAAAAAGAGAAGAAAGATATTAGGTAAATAAAAACACATTTCAATAAACAAATTTCATTTGCAGTCATATAGAAACTTAATGATAAGGATTTTTTTAAATCAAGGATCTTTACCTATGGATCCAGTGAAAAACTTGAAAAAGATGGCCTAAAAAGCCGATGTATTTGAAACATTAACATTTGTTATAAAGTGAAACAAAAATAAAAGTACCTAACATTTAGTTTTCAATTACAACAGAATGCACACAATAAGAATATTTGCTGTAAAACCAACAGTTTCAAACCTTTGCATCCAGTGCTATGACTGCAGTACTCTTCCTTACATTTACAGACAATCCTTTTCATAGGAAGGGTATCTGCAGGGGTGATCACAATATTAATACCACTATATCCCTCCCTAAGCTCTACAAGGAATGTTTTTAAACTTTTCATCAGAAGAATTTTATATTTTTGAATTTATGGTCATTTATAATTCGTTTTAATTTTTTTTAGGACATGTAAAGTGTTAATAGTGTAATATTTCCATTCCTGTCTTATTTCTCTGTGATAACACTTTGGAAGTTAGTTTATTTCATTTCTCGATTATTCTGCCGGCACGTAAAGTACAAGATAGGGTAATAGCCCCTTATTTTATGTAAAAATCAGAAGGAGGTTGACAAAACACGGATAAGTCACGGAATACGGATGAACGGAAATACGGAAATAACTTTACAAAATACGGAGAAATCACGGATAAAGTTTTATGTACGGAATACGGAAACTTTAAATTACGGATAATATTTTTTTCTGTTATTCGGTAGTAATTATTATCATTTTACTTTCTGAGTTTACGGAAATCCGTATAGCTTTACTGTATACGTAACAATGGTATCCACGGTGACGTCACAAATAGAGCTAGGATTTGGCGCGAGATGGATGATGATAAAGTAACAGAAGTTCAACCTATAATTTCGAATAGGCACTCTAGCCTTAGTGTTAGAGATGTCGAACATTTAATTTTATATAAAGAACATAATTCACAAATGCCGTTTCGTCCAAAAGGTGGCGAAGTTTATGTTTTTCATCCAAAAAATGAAATGGAGAATAGAGATTGGGTTGCAGATGGACATAGGTATATTTCAAAGATTTATAATTAATAAATATATAGCTGTAAAAACTGTTTTTATATTTTTTTAATTCTATCTATTGTTTTCTCTTCTTTATCTGCTATCTCTTATCTTCTTTCTTTCCTTTCTTGTACGTAGCTTTTCATGTGAAGGAACCCGGAAAGTGAAAGCAAACTCCGGAGAATTAAAAAAGTATTATTACTATTTGCATATTGCTACGGAGGGGAGAAAAAGAATTACAGACAAAAGGTTTCGGAAAGAAGTTTATGTTCCTTTATCATCAAACTTTAAAAACATTGCCGTGATACACTATCTTGGAGATGCATCTTTCTCAAAACCAAAGGCGCATGGAAATAGCACAAAACAAACAAAAATTTCCGTGAGAATTAAACCCTCCGTGATCAAAAAAATTCAAGAAAATATAAAGACCAAAGACAAAAGCGCTCACAAAATTTATAAAGAATCAGTTATGACGGATGAGAAAGCGCAAATCACGGACATGCCGAGAAATGTTCGGCAAATTCACTACATAAAAGAAAAAGTGAAATCGGATGAAAGGCCAACAAAAGATGCCTTAATAAACTTGCAAGCTATTGCCTATGAAGATAAAGGATTTTTTCATTTCATTGCCACATTTCCAGATTTGATTGCAATTATTGGAATGGAGGAAATGCTTAAAGAACTTAATGACAGTCTCCAAATGAACAGTAAAAACAAACAACTCCTGAGTTATGACACCACCTTCTCTATGGGTGATTTTTATGTTTCAGCTGTTTTGTTTAAACACCAAGCTTTTGAAGAAAAACCTGTTTTGCCTGCCCTCTTCATGGTTCACGAACGTAAATTTCAGTCTCACCATGAGCTTGTCTTTGACATCCTAAGGAAATATTGTAAGAGTTCATAGGTTTATTATATAAATCTTTAATATTTAATATTGTAACATTTTCTACCGATAAATAAATTCCGTGAATACATGTATTACTTCAGTTGTTTTATTTTTATTTATAGATCTCACGGATAAATAAATAAATTCCGTGAATATTACTTCAGTTGTTTTATTATTTTATTTGTAGACCTCACGGATTATTCATGTTAATTTTTTTAATGTACGGAGATGCACGGACGAATTCATCATCCGTGCAAAAAACAATCCGTGATTTGTACTATTTTCTATATTTCCGTGCATCCGTGATTCCGTGACCTGTCCGTGTTTTGTAAACGGCGAAATCAGAACACTGGTAAAATTGTGATATTTGTAGTTAAAGTGGTACACGCTACATGAACCCCGAATTTTGTGTGAAACAAAATGATAAATGATTTGAAACACATGAAGTGTAATGAAAAAAATAATACTTTCCAAAAATTTTTACTATAGACGTCGTTGTTATAACAAAACAGGTTTGCGAAGTAAGGCGTCGATCCTTAGTTCGCGGGTTCGAATTTCACTGTGGGACACAGAGACCGGTCAATCGTATGAGAACGTATAAACCAAGGTCCTGTGTCACAGTAGATGTTGGCATGTAAAAGATCCCTCACTTCTGACCCTGACTGCCGAGTAAAGGACAAAGTTTGTAGCTCTCCACTGGCAAGTGGTTGCGTCTCCATGTGAGTGAAAAATTATCTGTAGGGACGCTATACAACATAAATCAAATGAGTAGGGACATCTGTAGGGAAACCACCATATATGCAGATTACAGAATAGAAATCAACACCCATGTTAGATATTCTATGGCAGAAAATGAGAAAGTAAACTGTTAAGCTTGTTTAAGAATATAAATATTATTTTGACAACCACTGTAAATATGCGTGAGTAAATTTGAACGATTGATAAACGTTCTTGCATTGGCACAAACCACTCACGGACCCCATAGATTCTTGATAAATTAATTTGGAATCAGGAAAGTCCAACTTGAACTACAGACTACTTTGATAATGACATATACCTTTACATCCAGTGCTATGATTGAAGAACTGTTCATCACAATTACACTTTGACTGACAATCCTTTCCATAGGTAATATATTTGCAGGGTTGATCACAGCTACTGCCATTATAACTCTTCCTACACTCAAAAATATACACAGATACAAGTTTTTAGAGTTTTTAAAATACATTTACTTCCTAATATAATATAAGGTTACTTTTTCGATATGCCCCATTCAATGAAGTATTTTTTTTTTACAACATATTGATGCATTCTCCTTTAATCCTAAAATTGCATTAACTCTGAGAAATTCTGAAAAGTCTGATAAAAAAAAACAAGTTATTTTAAATAATTTATATAGGCAAATTGATGTACGTATCTCTCTCTCTCTCTCTCTCTCTCTCTCTCTCTCTCTCACCGAATAACTGCAATGAAACCAAGTACGATAGTGCTGGAAAGTGTGGTGTTCGAACATTTTCTGCATACTGTCTACTGTCTAGGTACATTTATTTGATCCACCAGCAATTAAGAAAGTATTTCTTATCAGTATAAATGCTTTTTATTCAATAATTCTTTCAATTTTAGTTATAATTCTGCAATTTGTCTTTCTTTCTTTCTTGTCAAATGAACACTATAATTTACGAGAGAACGCAACATCGATTATGATTCGTATATTTATTTTTTTCTTTATTTCACATGTTGATGTAGCTATGTTAAGAAAAAAAAATATACAAAGAAAGTTTTTCATCGTTTAGTTATAGAATAAAATCACATTTTTATATTTTTTCTTGTTCTTAGGCTTGAAGCTTTTAAAAGCTAATTAAACAATTGAAGGTTTTAACAAAAATCCATTTATTTCATATTTCAAAACATTGGTCCATTGTTATTAATTTGAAAAGCTATTAAAGATTTAAATATCTTTGTTCTATAGAAGGAAAAATCGTTGACAATGCAATATCATTTTCATCACACTGTTTTTCCTTGACATCCATTATCTTCATTGGAGAACATAAAGGATCTTGAAACAAGAACGTACATGCTTGGAATAGTAAATAGTAAATTGAAGGTGGTCATGCATTAGAGATAAGAAAAGGGTATTCCGGTATACCCTTTCCTAATTAAGATTAAATTTCATTAGTATAAAGCCAGTGTACTACATTCTTAAGAATGCTGACCAGCTAAAGGGCATCCCTGTCTCCTCTCGAATTATGCAAATTCTTTATGATATATGATATAGACTGTATGATCTTGAATTAGCTTACCTCGACATCCGTTCACTTGATCACAGTATTCCTTTTCACAATAGCACATTGACTGACAATACATACCATAGCCTGGATAGCGACAGGGGAATTCATATCTTTTATATCGATATCCTACATTCCAACCAACAGCTAATATGAAAGAAAAATGATGTGAATTCTTTAAAATTTATATTACAGATCACATTTTCATAAATTGTTTAATTTCATGTTTTCTTATAGTTGTATTGTCAATTTTCTGAGTATTTGTATATCTACAGTTCATTCTTTTATCAAATGAATTTTTGCCGTATTTCTACAAAAGGATATACATTGTAGACATTCGTTGTTTTTGTTTCAAAGAATGAATTCTTTGTTATATGAATATGTATACTCCTTCAGAGTGAGAGAGCGAAAGAGAGAGAGAGAGAGGGAGAGAGAGAAACCCGATAAAGCTACTTACTGATTGAGGGGTTGTTCAAACAAACTTCGTCCAAATACATCAATCGCAATAATACATAACAGCTTCCAAATATTAATTTGAATGAAATTAAATAAATGATTGATATTCCTCCAACAAATGTATTCTCAATTTCAAAATAAAAATACCAATTATATAATTAATGTAAAAATTTAAATGACAGCCAAATCAGAAGACTTTTGTACTGGTAATAATACTTTAAACTCCCACTTTCTGCATTTATGATCCCCTGAAATTCCTCTAAATACACGATGCCCATGTGGTCGAAGTATTGGATAGCCTCAGTGGATATGCACAGTGCGTTGAATAATACGGCCGATGCGATAAAGGCATTTAATTAGGCTAATAAGCGCAACATTTAATTAACCTAATAAGCGCAAAATTTAATTAACCTAATAACTGAGTTTTTTCTTCCTAACAATGGACAAAAATTGTTTTTTTTTTAATTTCTAGTAAAGCGTTTCAATCTATTCTTTTGAACGTTAAAATTTATTATTATGTTAAGGAGGGATGAGAAAAATTGTCATTTGTTTACTTATGTTCATGCAGGAAAAAATAATATTAAAGAATAATCAAAAAGTCTTAGAAAACTTTAATAAAAGGGACATTTGTACATGTAAAAAAAACTTTTCTCGAGAACAACCCATCAGAAAGACAAAATGTATTTGAAAGCTCCTGGACACAGCTTTAATATTAATTCTAAGAAATCATATTTTCCATTTATATAGTGTGATTATTTAAAAATGTATAAAGCGTATGATAATATCAAAATTATTTAACTGTTGAAATACTCGTAGAAGAAGGCATCACATGATCAATATTGATTATTTTATTCTTTATGGAAAAAATGAATGATAATGGCCTTGACATGACTTGCTCGTAAATAACACTATTAAATTGAATTCAGTTGCAATCATCACATTTAATTTCATTGATTTTTTTTAAATTAAAAAAAGGATTGTTATGAGAAGAATCCCTCTTTTAACCAATCATGTACATATGAAATATGCTGACTGCATGTATCGACGTTTCTTCATGTAGCAGCTAATAATCATGCAACTTGACTTCAAGTAGATTTGAAGGAAATATGTTTTTATTTTTTTAACCAGAAACAAACATACTCTGTCATTTCAAGAACGTTAATTGAATCAGCATGAAGCTGTAATAAAAGTCGCTATCGAGTACACTCCTGGTGTACAGAACTATTTGACACTCATTGACACTCCTGGCATTCATATACGGTTCTTTCCGGGAAATTTGGTTTATAGATAACACGTAACTTGAAAAGAGCAAGAGCCATCTTATGCATAAAATGGCCCTGTACTTATATCAATTAATTAACTATCACCCTCTTTCCATTTTCAAATATCAAAATAAAGTAGACACTTGGTGCTTTCATGTTCTATAATGAAATTTCATTTTGAGACTCCAGATATTTGAAAACAGACTTTGAAAAATTGCAATGTTCTTGAAATTTGCAGAAAATATGCGTTTTTGAATACCTTTAGCAAAGAATTAAAATATGAGCACAGCCCACGATCCAAAATATAAAACACGTTTTTTGATCTTCAAAAATAGGACTTTCACTATGTAATGGTATATTTTGGATCAGAGGTTGTGCTCTATATGAAATATTGAAAAAACGCTTCAACTCTAGGTCATTTTCAAAGGAATTTACAGGATATGAGGAAAATGACGCATTTTATGACGTCATAATGCATTGACTAGATGTGAAATTACGTCACAATTAATTGATACGTGGTCACCAACAGTCCAAGTGATAAATACTGCATTTGCAACCTAAACTGAGCGGTTTTGAATTTTCAGAAATTCTCAGGGCCAAATTAGGCCCAAAGTGGCTCTACCTCTTTGATCACATTTTCCTGTTTTAAGAATTTGTTAATTCCTATTGGCAAACAGATGTGTATTTATGATTTAAATTTATATCAACAATTACCTCTCTTTTATGAATCAACGACAGAAAAAAATAATTGAAACCTTTCAAAGATAGTCCTTATTTTACTTGATTTAAATGTCTTTAAAAAAATATCTCACACATTACAGATTCTACTTATTAGAGATCAAAAATTTATCAATGATAATCGTCAGAATTCTTCTTTTTGTTACACTTCAATATATTTCTTTTAAATTGTTTTATTTGCTTATTTTATATGTCCTCGTTCACACTTAGAAGTTTTGAATGCCATCACATTATAAATCCTTGTAAATAATCATAAATACATAGAAAATACATGTAAATAAATGGCCCATCCTTGGTGCGCATTATTCGATCTGATACAATTGTTCGAAGAACAATTTATGTACAGAGATCACATTAAAGTATAAATGAATCTAAAATAAATGACATATAAAAATTGTGTGATGTACAGCGGCTGAGGTTTGTAGAATTTTGGAAGACATGTATCTAAAGTAAACTGAAAAACTGCAATAAAACCAAGTACGATAGTACTAGAAAGCATGGTATTCGAACTTTTTCTGCCTTTTGTCGAAGTACATTTATTTGTCCCACCCTTTACTAAGAAAGTCTTTCTTATCAGTATAAATTCTTTTTATTGTAATAAAGCAAA
>PRKT01000360.1:306676-350720 GCA_003671525.1 Saccostrea glomerata | reverse complement strand
TTAAAGAGACTTAGTTTTAATATTTGCAAATATTAAAATTCTGCATTTCCTTTTTTTCCTGCCAAAAAACTTGACATTTTTCGAAAAAAAGGATGATGGAATTTTAAAATCATCTTTATAATCTTACAATTTCTTTCTTCACCTTCACAACCAATGATATAATCACATTCTTCTTCCAAGCAGTCACACGTTGACTGACAATATACACCATAATTTGGATATGTGCAGTTATGTTCACAACTTTGTCCCCTGGAACCCGGTGGACACTCTGTGAAAAAAAGAGAGAAGGAAATAGTTCTCTGATCATGAATTTAAGCGACCTTTAAAGAAGATTTGAATACCATCAGAATAAAGCTAATGTATTACATGATCCTTAAGAATGCGGACTAGAGAACCCCATTCACTTTTCGAATTATTTAAATTCTTTGTTATTTAATATGAACTGTATGTATTTGAATTAACATACCTTGACATCCGTTCACGTGATCACAGTATTCTTTTTTACAATAGCACTTTTTCTGACAAAGGTTACCGTAAGATGGATAGCGACAGGGTAATTCGCAATTTCCACCTATATGTCCTAAGTTACAGTTCATGTCTGAAATAAAAGTTTGATTTTAATTTTAACATATCATAGTTTCATGGATACAGTGTGACCATGATACATGTAACATCAATACGAAGAAGTACATAAATATACAAAGCATATATATTAAAATATGAGACATACTGTGGGTTCATGAAGTGGCATGCATGGTTGAATTTTCTTGTTTTACTATTTCTATTGCCCGCTGCATCTCTATACAGAGAGAGAGAGAGAGAGAGAGAGAGAGAGAGAGAGAGAGAGAGAGAGAGAGAGAGAGAGAGAGAGAGAGACTAGAATTAATAGAGCTACTTACTTTTAGATAAGTTTTTCAAATCAGCTACTCCAGCCAAGTAAAGGAATAGCACATATGCATAACAGCTTTTAAATAATACTTTACACATATTGCCATATCTGTTTTTCTTTCAATATCAAAAGCTAATTATGGAATCATAAAACTGCAATGATAACGAGATCCTTATACAAACATAATAATTTCCTGTTCATCTGGAAGTCTGAAACCCATATAATTGATATACATTTACAAGCTACACTGTATTCCTTTTGCTTAATAATGACCACTCTGTTCCACTACCTTGAGGCAAGTCCCCCCTATTATCCAACTTATATACTGTAGAAGTTGGAAACATTACGGTGTTTTTGATTTCACTATGTTCACGATTTAAGAATTTTACGCGAACTTTAGACCATCGTGATTATTATTTCACGTCATTTCTACCTAGAAACAGTCAAAGTACCTGAATTTTTACGCACGATTCTTCGTGAAATTAAAGCCACCGTGAAAGGTAACTTTCTGAAAAACCGTGATATTTTAGACACCTGAAATTAAAGACGTCTACAGTAGTATACAATAATTCATTCAAAAGGCGTAATTAGCGTACATGTAATCATTATTACCTGACGTCACGGCGTCAGGTACTACTAGGATAAATATTTCCTATGTGCGAGGCTAAGAGGTCACAGTTAGCCAGCAAAATTTTGTGCATGCTGATTATCATCGGATTTTGTAATACATATTTTAGTAACAACAGCTAGCAGAAAAATAACCATATTGCTGATACAATATATTGAGGTATTTATTTTCCTTTAGCTTTTTCACAGCAGCTATTAATTTCATGCGAGTTCTTATACGGACATGTTCGTTTGACCTTTTTTCTGCGTTTCTATACTACTGGACTAGTCAAACATTCTTCTAAGTAAGGGGTGATACAATCATTTCACGCCAAAATGTCACGTGTAAGTTTTTGCCCCCCTTTACTGGACAATGCTATTGAATGAAAATTCGGGGCATGAATTATATATGTCTGTTCTTTTTTTGTCGGAAACCTGTTCGAGCTTGGGAAAAAAACCATATATCGGTGATATTGTGAAGTGGGTAAGAAGTTGCATCATTTAAAGTAATAAATACGAAATGAACAAAAAACTCTTAAGAGGATGTACTGTCCAAATATACAAGATCATCTGATCATAACCTCCCACCCCCTCCAGGGGAGTTCCTCCACAGAGTACAGACTTATGAAAGTGTCCTCTCAAATTAGGATTGAGAAAGCATAAATTGACAATTTTTTTATGTGGATCCCTCATCCCTGGGAAAAATTCCTGAATCCGCACGTGTCGCCATTCATATATCGCCGTCAAGTTTGTTGGTTCATTTAAGCATTTGGGGCTTTTATTAATTATCCCGCGTTTCCAACAATCTTTGCTGCTCTGACATAGCCAAGAAACCATTGAACATATTCTGCATGTCAGTCATAACCATTACAATTCCCAATTTCTTGTAGTTATTATTGTTCAGCTATCTTCCTCAAAGCCTATGCTGTATGCAATTGAATCTAATTTATGTAACCTTTACATGTAGCCATGCTTTCCAGCATTAATCAATTACATTAGTGTTTTCCCTCATATTTACTTCATTCTCTAAAACCATTTTTAGACTCGCAGAATGAGGTGTTCATATTTACGTCGCGGGTTCGAATCTACAGCGGGACATGTACATGATTTAATTCTTATTTGAGTTACAAAAAATAACGTTTTATATAAAAAGTGTTCTTTTTCCATTGCTCTGACGAGTATCATATAACTTAAAATGAATACATTATGTTTCGTGCAACCTCT
This sequence comes from Saccostrea glomerata, assembly GCA_003671525.1. Lineage (NCBI taxonomy): Eukaryota > Metazoa > Mollusca > Bivalvia > Ostreida > Ostreidae > Saccostrea > Saccostrea glomerata. The sequence continues at coordinate 348,001 of PRKT01000360.1, read as the reverse complement.
TCATAATTTACCTTAACTCCATGATTAACCCCTCCCCCAATGTAAACGTTTATTACTTATCATGCTTATAGGCTATATAGATATTGATGGCATTAGTCAGGCAAGCTTTTTTTAAAAAGCTGTTACTTGTTTGATAATTTAAGGAATAACTCTGTATTATGTTATGCTTATAATAAATAATATGTAAATCTACCTTTACCTTGGTAGTGACCGTCACATAGTACATGTATCACCACAAAACGTAGATGGTTATTAAAAATTTAGAGATGTGATTATAAATAAATAATTGAGTAAAAACTCAGTCGTTGCATGCCAGTGCAATGGTTTGGGTCATATATATATATATATATATATATATATATATATATATATATATATATATATATATATATATATATATATATATATATATATATATATATATATATATATATATATATATATATATATATATATATATATCAGCCTGAATAGCTAAGTTGTCAGAGAACCTGACTGGAGATGCAGGGGTCCCGGGCTCGATTCCCGGTCCAGCCATACACCCCCTCCTATTGCAGATTTGCTGCCGTTGACCACCTCTAGATTGCAGGTGAAAGTCCTACCAGGAGGTAAAAAGAACCTAGGTTGTGTCTTTGAGGACGAAGACCATTTAAGGAGGGAGAAATATAATGGTTCGGGTAATGGATATCGGCCCGAACAGCTAAGTTTGTAGAGCACCTGACTGGAGATGCAGGGGTCCCGGGTTCGATTCCCGGTCCAGCAATATATTTTCTCCTTTCCTGTTACACCAATAACCTGTACTAAAAAGACAAAATACCGGTATTCATTTATTTTGTGTCCTTTTTGAATCATCAATTTTTTTTCCTGCTTGGTATTGTGTGTGTGTGGGTGTTGCTTTGCCGCTTTGAAAAATATTGCTATGGGGCATTTTTGTGTTTGCGACTCTTATTATGATCGAGGAAATTAAAACTTACGGGATTGTTTCTCACTGTCCACAGAAAAGAGCAATCTCATAGACAGCAAGGTGGAACCTCGTCATCAAAGAGATTGCCAACCCGATATATTTCTGTATATAGACAGTCAGCAACAAACCTAAAAAGTAAAAGTGTCATGGTCTTGCAAGATGTTACAAGTTATAAGAGTCAGAAAAAAATACATAGTAACTAGCTGATGAACTAGACATTGCTTAAACACGTCTTGACGATTTCTAAATAAGGAAGTCAAGAACGATAACCGTGAATTGCTATTGATACACAGAATAAACAAGGCACTAATCCTTCTGACCAATCAGATCACAGCATTTAGACAAACCCATGAGAGAATAAATAAAACACGTGGTTTTTAAGTTTTTTGCTCATAAGATTTTTTTAGAACAAACTTTTTGTAAATTTTATGCGCATTTGGGAATAATATAATATTTATGACAATTCTACCGTGAACAAACACGACTTGAAAGCTTGGAATACGTTTTAAGTGGGATAAAAAAAATCCGTCTATAGGAGTTAGCATTCCCAAAAGTTTACTTACGTTAAAAATTGATATAAATACTGTAAATTTTCAGTTTTTAGAGCCTGACATAAAAAAAAATTATGGAAAAGATAACAGTCTTTATTATTTTTGAGTGTTTATTACAGAATACTAGTAGTCCATGCAGTTTCTGATATGCGAGGTAAGATATTGGGATAAAATGCATTCATGTATAATCACAGGATTCTCTTTTCTCCCCGTTAAACGCCTTTCCTTATGCCCATTTAAAGTCTGCATAGCTAAGTATTCGGCGCTCATGAAACCCGTGATAATGCAAAACTATATGTGTATACTCCGTACGATAAACACTTGTGTGAGTTGATCTATACACATGGAATTTAAGCATTATCGATGAAAATTGGACGGCTAAGCAAAATTATATTTACCATCATATAATATATTCTGGTAAATGTTATAACTGAACTTGATTAAAACTTGTTGGTGCGATCTATAACGCTGTAAACGATCACATTCTATCGTGCATTTTTTTCTTTACCGAGATAAAAATGTCAAGGTTGTTCACGGTAAAAATGTGGGGAATACCTTATTCTTTAAAAGTTTTCATCTTACTTCTACAGATTTTTGTTAAAAAATCTTTTTGAGGAAAAAAAAAAACAAAAGCACGTGTTATATTTTTGTTCTTTTTAAATATGTTTAGGGGTGTGTACAAATGCTGTTGTCTGATTGGACAGAAAAATAATTACGTGTACTTGATGTACATTTATAGCAACTTTCGGTTATCGTTCTTGACTACCATATTTAGAAATCGTCCAGATCTGTTAAAGCTAATAAAGATATCAACTAAATAATATATCTCTGTATATCAATGAGACATCTTAACTTATTGAAAAAATTATGCATCAAAAGTAGAAATTCTCGAAAAAAGTTTAATATCAAAAGAACACTTTCATAGGAAAGATTTTACGTAAACATTCGTAGCCTTTGTGGCACAGCCTCTGCTCTTGTATATAGAAGTAAGGAGTAGATCCTTACGTCGCGGGTTCGAATTCCACCAAGGGACGTGGAGACCGATCTTTCGAATGAGACCGTATAAACCGAGGTCCCGTTGCGCAATAAGTACTGGCACGAAAATAACACCTCTCTGATTAATGAAAGCAGAGTACAGGACAAAATGTGCAGCTCTCCACCGGCAAGTGGCTGTGTCTCCAAAAAAATTTTCGAGAGGGAGGTAAAAGAACATACAAACAAACAAACACAACATTTTATCAAATAGCAGTTGATAAACTTGCTTTTGGAATCAAACACAACAAGAATATGATGCATTACAGCAAACGATAAAAATGCTTTCAAACAAATGTAATTTTTAGATCCTTTTAAAACTTAGACTACACTTAGTCTTTTACGTAGAGACAAAACAATTTTTCCTCATGTTCCTTGTACAGGAAGTTTAACTTAATTTTTTATTTAAAGGAAACTATTAATTCTATTCAATAAAATGAAAGTGTTTGCTATTCCCAGTGTTAAGGATTTCCTTATTTGCTCAAAAGAGATTTCATAATAAACGTTTAAAACATCTTAATGGGGGACCTATGTCCGAAAAGTCTTTGTGTGAAATTTTCAAAACTTTGACATTTCTTTCCTGACCACTTGCTCTTAATTTTTAGATATTAAAAACAATACCTTTATATGCTTATTTTTATACAGGAGCACGTGCAAAAACAGTGTGAAATGCTAAAACTAGATCATTTTCAGACATTATTGTTCTACCCTAGATATCCGCTAAAAAGAACCCAAAATGTCAAATCATATTCAAAATCAACAAGTATTTAATTTATATGACTTGTATCTTTAAGTTAAGATAAAGGCAAATTCATTGTAATTCATCTCGCATGAAAAATTATAATGGAGCCCAATGTAGGTATCAACTCATTTTTCTTGTCGTATTTTTTAAAAATTTCGACATGCATAACAGGTAATATCTTAAAAAAGTCTTTGTGTGAAAATGTTGTAATTCATATTTTTTTAAAGAAATGATTCGTCTTTTTATTTTAACAAAGAAAAAAGTATACCTTTATTATAAAGTAAACAAGAAATATGAAGTTTTCTTTTATTTTCTACCGTTATCGGTAGCTCAGTCGGTAGAGCGTTCGCTTCGTGATCGGGAGGTCGTGAGTTCGTATCTCGGCCGCGACTGACCAAGTCGATAAAATGGGTAGCAACTGTTCCTTCGCCATGCGCTCGGCACTTTGAAGTGAAAGTTGCGGGTCTTTCGGATGAGACCTTAAAAACCGAGGCCCCGTGTCAGCGGCAGGCGTTGGCTCGATAAAGATCCCTCACTGCTCAATGGCCCTGAGTGCCGAGTAATGGTCTAAATTTGAAGCCCTTCACCGGCATACGGTGACGTTTCTATATGAGTGAAAAATTCTCGAGAGGGACGTTAAACAATATACAATCAATCAATCAATCTTTTATTTTCGTACTCTTGTGTCCTAAATATTGACCTTTCTCCACCAAGACAAAGATAAGTAAGCAGTGACAAATATCCGAACTCTTAATATGAGGATTATCCCTTACTTCGCGACTCTAGAGCAGATGTTATAAAAACTGGGCAAAGCAGGCGACCACATAAGCAAAACAAATGAATGATCAGATGCCTGGGATCCCAAATTTAGGTACTAGACAATTGGGCACGGGGTAGTCGTGAGGTCATCTTTATACCCTGTTTTCGGTGATTGCTTCTGGTCAGCAGTACTTTATATGTAACACCCAAGCTCTCCAGTACTAAGCCTCCCCTCCTGTTACAAGAGGTGGAGGGGGCCCAGGCCTGCAGACTTGGCTACGACCCCAATCCAAAAACTTCTTGACTTTTGCTTTACTTTTATTAAACATTGTCATAGGTTGGATACTTTGTAGACAACCTGTCTACCCAACGATGTGCCCAACAACTTATCTGCTGGCTGGGCAGGGTAACAACGAGCTAGATATGCTCACAGCCCTCCCACTTATCCCCCTGGACCCGCCACAGACATCGATACAAATCTGTGAGGTTTATCTTTTATTCCAATTATCATGGGGATTCCTGTCCATCAGTGTCTTTTTGCTCATCCCTCAAATGTGTGGAGTGTAAATGGTCTTTGAGCTTCATGTTAATTGTTTCCATATTTCATTCAAAGAATAGAAAAATAATCGTAGACGTGAACAAATCTATGTTGCGTCTGCATTTCATGCAATCGTAGTTATAAAATTGTACATAAAATCATTGAAAAAGTAACCCATCAGAATGTATTAGGTGTAAACAGCCAATCAAAAAATAACCAAGGTTTTCTCTTAGAAATTAAAAAAGCACGGATGTAATAATATAATAGCGTTAACGGATGATATTAAGCATACAAAAACCCATTAAATCCTATTTCAAATTTAAAAAAGGTAAATGCAATAGGCAGAAAGAGGAATTAAAAACATTTCAAGAGAAGTGCAGTACACATTTTTTCTCAATAACAATACAATATTTTGTGATTGCCGTCAAAGTATTCAATGGAATTTATTTATTTTCCTACGTGCATTGTATGTTTACTATTTCATTTTTTTCTGATTTCTACAACTGAAATTTGCAAAGGGTAAGTATGAAAAAGAAAAATGAAACAGTGAACTATCTCTAAACAAAAAACAGAAAAAGAACAATAAGACCTCCTAAAAAGAGCGTTACAAAATCACATTATCTGTTATCATGATCAGGATGTCTGACAAATGAAATTTAGAAATGATAAAATGATCAATATTAAATTGTTTAATAAAATAATTTCTTTACATCTGCTATTATTTAGAAACTTTCACTCCTCATTTATTAAAATATTACATGTTCATGTAAGTTATATTCATATGATATTCTTTTTTTTCATTTGTAGGGGAAACAGGTCAAGTTGCTGCAGAGGATTTTTGTGGAATGATAGACTAAATAAATGCACACGTTTGTATTAAATATAGAGACATAATCTTGAATTTCAATAACCTATACTTAGATTTTAAGCACAAATATTATTGCTAAGAAGGAAGTCAGATACATGTACGGAATCATTGCTTGTAACCTTATCATTTTAATTGTTCACAGCTTGCATGATCGGATTTTTCGGAGAAGATTGCAAATACGCTTGTCCTTCACCACAATATGGAAAAGATTGCATGTTGAAATGCAATTGTTCTAACGAAAATTGTCACCACGTGATCGGCTGCAAAAACTACTCATCGAATAGTAAATCATTTTGAATTCATTGGATTGAAGAAATTAAATACCTGCTAAAATTAGAAAAAGTAACTTTATACGTTAAAAACTCAACTAATTTAAGGTCTATAAAGCGGAAAGTATCATTCTTATTTCTTTATATCTAGAATCGACATATTCATATTTTACCTTTTCGGAAGCAGTTACTGAGACAACAGAACGGGGAAAAGTTTCCTCAGACTACAAACTGCCGACAAAGAATAAAGGTATTTGTGAAGCAAAGATTTATTTTTATGATAAAATTTACAAACATATCATAAAAGTCACGTTTTAAATCGCAGAGGAAAAAAATTCTGATAACTGTCAAATCACTTATTTTCGTGGGGTCAAATTTTCGTGGTTTGGCTTAAACCTCTTGCTTCGTGGGGATTTGAATTCGTGAAGGAAGAATTGCGTAGTAATTATTTATGAAAAAAAATTGTGGTGGACATGAATTTGTGGGTCTCTTCATACCTCAAAAACAACGAAAATTACCCCCCCCCCCCTCCCACGAAAATTTGTGATTTCACAGTATTTTATTTCCAGGGGAAAATACACAATTTGATATTATAGATGCCCCAAAAGGAAAAAGCGATGTTGATTTTTGTGCGAAGAAAACAGAGCATGTCAAACCTGAAAATGCTGCACCTCTCCTAATTTTCTGCATCGTCGGGCTTCTTGTAATTGCTGCAATATTCTTATTAATGTACTTATGTATCATTTTATGTCAACATAAGGCTATTGTCATATGTACAGATATGACAATATGATATGTGAAAGAGTCATAAATGAAATATAGTGTTACACACATGTATTACATGATTCAGATTATTTTTGTGCTAAAGTGTGAAAATCACTATGCTATTTGATTAGTAGCATATTTCTATATAATGATTAAAAATCGCCGTTTTCTTGGAAGTAAAATAAACAGTTCAGTGAAACGTGAAACTTTATCCTCTAATTTCTCCTTGTAATTATGTGCAATTTAAGTATTTAAACGTAATTAATTTGCTTCACTGACCGACCATAGATGGAACTGATGAAGACTGATAGATTTTTAGATAAAATTTACAGGCGCAATGTAAAAATTGGAGAAGAAAATTTGCGAAAAAAGGACATGATAAATACACTTTAACGGGTACTTGTACAGTATTCGAGAAAGAAAATGTACAAAATTGAAATATTTTTTAACATACAAATTTACTTTTGCTTAGAACATAATTATATGATCGTTAGAATTCTAGTGTTTGTGAAAATAAGGAATAAATGTACAACAGCAAATACACAAACTTTTCTTTTCTTTCCATCATGTTTCTTATGCTTAAGAATATAGATACTACTTAGTCTGATCACATTGAAAGTCTAAAGTCGTAAAATCAAAATCTTTGTCAATTTAAGCCACTTGTGCAGATCCGAAGAGAACAATAGTACATGTACGTATACATGAAATACTGTTTATAAAAAAGAAAAGAATAAATATATACAAGAATCCAAAACTGATTAAGATAATTGACATTGTGTGCAAAGGCAATTGTACTGCTTAAAACAAGTTCCAGTGTAGTTATCAGCTACATGGCTGTTGTCAAACTATTACATAAAATATTAAAAGCCCAGGCTTTTCGATATCATTGACAGCTGCTGGAACTTGAAAATTCACTTACCTTGTCATTGGTCAATTGCAAAATTATATTTTGATACATCCTGGTGAGCTTGAGATGAAAGATACCACAGAGTCTGACACTACTGTTTCATAATTAAATATTTTTACTTGAAAAAGACGTTAATTGTAATCATACAACCAAGCTCTATAATAAACGTGATGACTTTAACTTTTCTATCGTCATCTTCCCTTACGCATGCAGCAATAAATCCTCATCACATGCTTACGGAGTTTATATATCTCAGTTGATTAGATACGCAAGAGCATGCGCTACGTATGAACAATTTCTACAGCGAGGTAAATTATTGACAAACAAGTTCATGAAACAAGAATTTCAGCAGGCTCGTTTAAAGTCATAATTTTGTAAGTTCGATGGTCGATACAATTACATTGTCAGCAAATACAATTTTTAATTAAGGCAAATGCTGATTGACGTTTTTCATACAAATTGATTGTCCTGAATTCACGACGGTTATTTTTCTCGTTATTTCCTGATCATGACAAGGAGCACAGGGCTGGCTTGACCGGTCGACAGCGGATGCTCACACCTCCATGGCACCTGATCCCACTTGATGATTTAAAGGTCTGTGTTTGCTCTGCTTCCTTGTTACATTGTTTTATGGACTTTTTATCTGGAATACTGTTTTTTTTATTTCCATATGCTTCATATATGAAGATAATAAACCGTACTGAATTTTAAAAAGTCTATTGCTCCGCTCCTTTTTGTAATGTTTAATGAACTTTTGAGCTTAAATACTGTTAGTTACCTCCATATATTTCACCCCAAAAAATTAAAGCAGAGCAAAAATGGGCCTCCAAAAATATCAAAGGTGAGATCGGGAACTACATGTATGAGGGAGTGAGCATCCCCTGCCGACCGGTCACAACCAAAGTGTGTTCCTTGTCATGATCTGGAAATAACGCTAAAATCCGTCTACAATCCATTGTATATATAATTGCCTTATACTTATATTGCGTAAATAAGTATGAAAAATGTCAGTCAGCTTTTGACTTACATAGTTCTCATTATATGGAGTGTTTCTGGCATATGACATCAGAAAATCAGAGACTATTTTTCAAGCGATACGAAATATAAATTTCGAATCTCAGCAATTTGTATTTTTATCATAAATTCCCTTCGGAAAACTTCATAGAAAGCGGTAATCCAATCAGACGAGAATTGCTTACAGAAGAAAACATTTTACTGAAAGGTAAAGGTATACCTCTGAAAACATTTTTATTTATTCCTATTTAAAACATGGTAAATATTACTTTGCAAGATTTTACTAGTCTTTTGATGATTTATTTTAGCAATTATCTTCAAGTAAAATGTTGTTTGGAGGTAAGACGGGCAAAATGCAGTTCTTCGACACAGAAACTAACAACAGAAGTCCAAAGGCTATGATCCCGAAACAAGGGAAATATAATTTACTTATTATGATTCGAACTTGCAGAATGTATCAAGGACAAGTGATCTTTTCTTCTTTTTTGAACTTTTCTTTGAAAAAAGTAAAAAGTGTAGGTATTCAAAGCAGAAGTTGCGAAAAAGAGATTTTTTTCTATGAGATAAAACAAAAATTAAAGTATAGTTAATTAAAGAAATGGTAAATCATGCATAATTTTTCAAAACTAATACTTATAACACAGGTGCAAATTTATGGATGCAATGTTATGATTATGGTTTAAACAATTTTAGCATGTTAGCATAATAAGGAAATTAATTAAAATGTTTCTCAAATAAAATGTTAAGCAGCTGATATATTTGGACCAGGGTTTGTTCCTTATTTACGGAAGTAAAGTTTGTATCAACAATTTCTGTGAAACACATTTCTATATCAAACGGTTACATTCAAATAGAATAGAAGGAATTTTTATCAAAATAGCGGTCGTCCTAACAAAACCTATTTTGTTAACTGAATTGGAACTTTAATTTATTATAAAAAGAACTTCGACTTATTTATGTTAGATCATTGGAACTTGATTTACTATTATAAGAAAAACTACTTAATAAAAATATTTTATTCACTAAGTTAAAAACATTGAACTTTAACCTTCAAAAGTAATAACTGTGAGACTTTGATTTACTATATTGTAATACCCTCTGATTTATGTTTGCATATTAAAATTTATTTTCTAATTTTTTATATTTAATTGTCATAATTCACAAAAGCTTCAGAGAACACTTATAAACCCGACCTTTCTCCTGAAATTATTCATGCACAAGAAATCATTTTTAATGAAAGTTTCTTGCGATTCTTAAAAAAATTACACTTAATGTTAATATTTTCCTATAAGAGCGAAGATGTTAGTTTCTAAAATGCAAGTCAGGTAGATTACCAGTAAGAAAAAGAAGCCCTAGTATAAACATTTAAAACATATTACTAGAGGCAATTTTTTTTCAAAAATAGGTCAAATTAATGAAGATCAATGGTCAACGCCCGCAAAATTAGCAGTGAAAGGTGATTTGTTTCATTGACATTTCAGCTGATGTTGTCTATCTTCGCATTTTCGCAAAGGTATTTGTTAAGTTTTCCACCCGTCGATCAGAGTTTTGTCGTCGTTCACGGAGATTAAAGAAACTAAAGCAAAACATGCTATATTTGGTTATGAAGATACATTATCGAGTTAACAGTGGTAATAAAAACTGCAGGTGCATCTCCTTAAAAAGTGTAAATGAGGAATTCGGATTGTGATTCTCTTTCATGGATATTGTATTATTATTATACGAGGGGTAAAACATTATTTCCGAAACAAATGCCTGCAGCTGCAGCATTGCCTTATTTCCTCTTTCACTTCGGTTGATATATAAATAATATTATTCTGAAATGATATTTTAATAATATTTATTAGGGATGTCAACGAGTACCCGGTTAACCGGGTACTCGGTCGAACGTCCGAGTATCGAATACTAAAATCGGTACTCTGTTACTCGGATGTATATTTTTGAATATTTCTTATTTATTAATGCATTAAACAATCTTTTTTAAAACGTAAAATGCTGAGTGCACTTGTACATACAGTAATTAGGGTTTACTACGACTCTAAATGACCGTTATCGCCTTGAACTTGAACTCGAACTTGCCTGTGGCAGTGTTTATACAGTAATTATCCTGACCAATCACTTGAGGTACCTGCCTTTTCTCACCTTCGGCTGCCTTCTACCCTTATTTTTTGTTTGGTTTTAATTATTTGTTTTCACTGAACTTAATTTGAGATCCATGATGTTTAAATAATTTAGATAATTTTGTCAATTTTTCGAGAAGCCGTAAATTTTCGGGAAAAGAGCGGATGATATTACACGTGCGATTGTTGATATGGTTTTGTTTGATTTCATGCCAATACAACTGGTTGCAGGCAAAGGCTTAAAAAAAACCTATGTCCATCGTTGCACCAAACTACAAAAAACCGTCCCGTAATATTATAAAATCTAGGATCGAAAAGTGTACGAAAATCGTAAATCCGCTATGTTAGGAGAATTTGATCAAGTTCAGGTTGATAATGTACGTAGCTCTGACGACTGATACCTGGTCGTCAAATGCGACAAAGAGTTAAATTACAATTACGGAGCAGATTTTTTTTTAACAAAAACACTGTGAACAACTAATGATTTTATTTCTTGTGTTTATCTGATATATAAATTGAATTTTTAAAAATGTTATAATAAATTTCGTCGGGCACGACGTGCACATCATTATTACAACAGAAATAAATTTAAGTTTACTTAAAAATTTTTATTGTAATCAATAAGTGTCCTCCTTGAATGTGAAAGTCTGAAATACTGTATAGCTGTGCTTTGTAATGTTAATTTTGTTCCATGTCTTACCGTGGTAGGAGAGGCAGAGATTGACCATTCAAAATCTGACCAATCAAAATCTAACAAATGAAATTCTGACCATGCGGTGCGTTACTCTGCCTTTTCTCCCATCTTCATCCTTGGAGGACGGACGTTGTTTCAAAGTTTGTTATTTACCTCCTGCCGCCCCGCCTCCGCCATTTGTTTGTTGTTTAAATTTATGTTTTAGCGTTTTCAGACCCATTTTCATGATTTTTCTGTTAAATCTAAGTGGTAATTACTGTAAATTTGGATTATCTCCCTTTACAAAATTGGTTTTATTTCTCATCTTGATATCTTGTGTCTGCTAAAAATTATATGTCATTAATAATAATACTTTTGAGAATTTCAAACAAATTATTAAACGTCACAAAGGTGGCAACACACGACAAACTGTTTTACAGACTTTTTACTCATTGAAGGAGGATAAGATGAGGTGTTCTAGCTTTGAAAAGATTATGGAAAGAAATTAACCAGTTGATTGGTAACCGCGGTATCAAAATACTTATTGCATTAAAATAAATACATATACGGATAAGCCCCCTATCAGTGCATCTGGTTTTATTTCTACAATAGTTTACAATGTTTTACAATTTTCAAAATACTTGTTCATATTTATTTACACTTTAACCGAGTACCCGAGTACTCGATCGGAAAAACGTCCGAGTAACCGAGTATTGAAAATTGACCGATTTGAAATCCCTGATATTTATTATGGTTTCAGATTTAAAATTGAGCAGAAAGTTTGAATGTTTGCTAAACACTACCATATTAGGATTTGGCGATCATTTGCAGTTGGTGTGCTGCTAAACTTATTTCTAAAAATAGTTATTATACAAGGAACAAAAAGGCGCATTATGTTTCAAGAATTATTCCAACACTTTATGTTATTATTACTACATGTACTTATGTTTTCGGCTAAAATTGTACTGTTGAAGAAAATAGCAGGTAAGTATCGATCGATCGAAATGACAAATATACACAAAATTCAAGATCACCGGACTATACATATTTTTAATTAATTCATTTTGTATTTAAGATTGTCAAATAGGATATTCTGGTCGTGAATGTGAATTACCCTGTCGATACCCAAACTATGGAATGAGTTGCCAGTCAGAGTGTTTATGTGTCGAGCAACTTTGTGATCACGTAAATGGATGTAAAAGTATAGTAATTTTTAGCTTTTTGCTTATTTTAGAATTCCGCGTATGAAAAAGGGGGACATTTTAATTAATTCTTCAATGTGCTGCAGATTATTTGAAAATCTTTCAATTCAAAATCTGTTAAACTTGTCTAATAATAGTTTAAGCACAAAATAGGAAATTAAAATGCATGTAATATGTTCTTAAAGCAAATCTACGATTGCTAAATTTAAAATGATAATTGGTAAACATGCCCTTTATTGCAGCCCGGAGGACCGGGCTGCTCTATACATATAAGTTTAAGTGTTGGTATATGGGGATTTGGGTGGGAGTAGTTATTCAAAATTAAAGGTTTTCTAAACCTTGAAAAGTTTCTTAATCAGAATGTTCTTTCCTTTTATAAATTAAGAGATACATAGTATATTTACTTCCATAAAGTGAATCTGTAAAAATATTTATGTTTTTCATATTTAATATATAAAGTTGTTTATCTTTTACTATCGAAAAAACGACAGGTCCCTTTTTTAAAACATCGAATTTTACGAACCGCATAAAAACGTACTCTGCACAATTCGTTTTTTATATTCTAAAATTGAAAATTAAATATATTTTTGAATATAAGTGATGCATGTGTCTAACTTCAATTTATATTTTATGCAGCCAATATTACCTCGAGGGATTGAAGTTTAAAATTGTATCGTTTAAATTTTTATTTGACATTTATCCGACTATAAGTTTTCTAAATATTCGCAACTACAGTCTCCATCAATTAGACGCATGCCTTTTCACACATATCGAAGCGGTTTGATGATCAAGAGACATTTCCATAGTTTACTCAATATATTTCCCGGGCGACAATTGATGGTTACATCAATGTTTTCTTGTTTCATTTTCCTATGACATTATGCACGTTAATAAAGATGACTGCTAGTAATTGCAAACACAAAGAAAATTCCTTGTCCATAACAGTCATTTGTCTGGATGTACAAAAGAACAGGTATAAGATGCCTTTTTTTAGAGTGTCCACATGGTTTCCAAGGAGAGGCATGTCAACAAAATTGCTCATATCCAAATTATGGTGACAATTGCCAGTCAGAATGTGAATGCAGAGAAGAACAGTGTGATTTTGTTAATGGTTGTGAAGGTGAGGGAAACGAAATATTGTACAATGAAGGTAAGGTTCCGAATAAGATGTTAGGTATTGAAGTTATTTTCAATGATTTGCAGGTGGTATTAAAAAAAAAAGAAGCTGCATGAGAACTAATGTTAATCTCTTACATAAATTTTCCATCATCTAGAAATTTTTAGATATCAAAGAATCTCATATTAGAACTATCAAACAAAAAATTAAAGGTTCTATTCTTAAAGTTTTACATTGTGTACAATATCCCTTTTTCAACGCTTCATAAATAGCACGAACCCAATCAGAATATAAATATTGCCAAAGGGTTGCACTGCTTTAAAGTATACGATACACATGTGTTACTATTTTTTATCCTTAAAACTATTAAATAGTCTTTAGGAGATAATTTAAAACAATGAATTTTCATTATAAGCATGTTTTGTTGTTGTTGTTTTTTTTTTCAGGTCGAGGAGACAACTGCACGTCTACGGGAAGATACAGAAATTCAAAGGCACTCCCTTCTACCATTGTTTTTCTTGGTTTTATAGCACTCATCCAGTTTATTTTTTATCTGTATTTTTCAATTTTCTACAAATCTCGATTGTTGTACATCACAAGGTTTTGATTCATTGATTGTATATTGTTTAAAGTTTCTCTCGAGAATTTTTCACTCATAGGGATACACCACCACTTCCCGGTGGAGAGTTTTTGTTATATGCTCGGCACTTTTTAGCCATTGAGCAGGGAGGAATTTTTACGTGCCAGCATATACTGCGACGCGGAATCTCTTCGGAAGTATATGCGGTCTAATCGGAGGGACCGGTCTTTACATCAAACAGTGGGATTCGCACTCACGACGTAAGGATCAACTCCTTACTTCGCAACTCTCGTAGACGCTCTAATCACTAACGAGGTCGACAACAAGGTTTTGATGTTAGATGCGTATTATATGTAATTAACTTAATGTTTTTTGTTTAAGGCCATATTATGAAAACACACTCTTGTCATAACTGTTGAAATTAACAATCTGAGTCATGTTTCAATGAGTAAAATAAACAGGTTTAACCACGTAGTTTTTTTTCAATATACAATTATGGACTAATTGCGCCCGAGGGTGACAACCCTACTCAGACCTGATAATTGGTGATGTCTCCCTTCTAAAAAGTCCATTATAGTTTCTTTATCCTGAAGAATAAACAATTATCAGTTAGATAGAGTAGAAAATAGTAATTAACCCTCTTGTTTTCTTCTACTCTGCTCCGATTCCATACTTTCAAAATATGTCAACCGACAACTTTGACGTCATCGTTAGAATTTATTGTTTACAGATCCCGCATATTTAGCCATTGTACTTATAGATAGGAGTTATCTCGCTTATATCACTGAAGTTTCATTCAAAGGGCGACAACACAGTTGTAACCCTGCATGCTCGCTTATGCTATTTCATTGTCTTCTGAAGAAGGGAGATAACAGTTGTCACCCTGCGTTTGAGGGAGACATCACGAGTTGTCTCCCTCCACCTGACCTGCTCTAAACCAATCAGATTGACTGTATAATTCTGAAGGATAATAATATTCATTAAAATTCAGACAAAAATATAAATTGAATTGACATATATTTGTATGGATTAGTAAGGATAGTTGCAGAAAGGTAGAATTTGAAAATCATAAAATGTTTACAATTTCTTAATATTTTGGAAATTTATTAGTTTTATCATTTGAAACAGAAATACTCCCAGAAATATATCCACGTCCAGGCATCCAGTTTTTGTTTGTATCATCTGTCATTAATTCTGCTTGAACATTATACAGTGGTTCCTTTCTAAGAATAAAAATATTCTGTTCTAATTAAGCATAGGAAATCTTTTACACACTAAAAATGGCAGACTAAATGTAGATAATAGCATTTTACTTGCCCTTAAAATAAGGACCATATATCATTTCCTACTTATTCATTATGATAATTCACATAGATGAATATTTGGTGAGATTTACTTTTTTCATTCCATATGCATTAAATAAAATTAAATTGATTTCTTATCTCGAAAGGGTCTTTAAACTTATTTTCATTATCTTAGAAGTAATGTCAGGTTCACATATCCTAAGTTTGGAAACAACGTTTGGTGAATAATTGTCAAATAAAATATAAGGCGTGGACTTACAGTTGAAACATAGTGGAAAACAGGACTGGGCCAATTTGTATTTAAAACATAACTGATGGTAAATATAAGTATAATGAGCATACGAGACATGTTTTTTTTAGCAGAATTATAATTCGTGAAACTTTAAATACCTGTTGATTTTCAATATCCATTATTTATACTAATTTCCAATCCTTTATTCCTTTATCGAAGATTGTACTTTTTAAAAAATGAAACAGAGTAAAGTTTGGTGCAACTGTGATGAGGAGAACTTTGTGAATAATAAGTTTATTGAGTGACTGATGCTTATGACTACTTTTGCGTCTCTGTGTAGAGTACAATATATCAGTACACCCTTTGAACTTAATAGTTTCAATACCACTTTTAGCAATAAAGCTGCTTCCATATGAAAAGACCATTTTTAGTATCCTAATCCAGTTATTTTTGTCCACAGTAATATGTTCGCAATGATGGGCTCTGAATATGACTGTTAATCTCTTCTAGATTTATTTCCTACTTTCATCTTCACAGTTTGTCTTGCTTAAAGATTTTTTGATACATGTAGATGACTGTTCGTTATCTTCACCTTTTTCCTTCATGGACACAATAGAATGTAAAGGTAAATTGACATGTTTGTAGAGAAGCTACTGGTCCCTATCATTAAAATCTTTGTCGAAATATTCTTTAAAGGTGGAACCTTGGTTTCAGCAATGTAAGTAAGCCCAGTCCATGTACTTGTACATGTACATGTGAATTCTATTGAGATAGAATTTTAAATTTTATTTATAAAATTTATTTCAGCAAATAAGGAAATGCTCTTTCCTAGGAATAGAAAATGCTTTCGTTTTAACGACTAAACTAATAACTTCTTCCTTTTAGCGAAACTTGAAAAAAATATTAATATTCAATGGACACGGACATGATGAAACTATCTTTTTGACTTATACGTAAATGTCACAATATGATTTTATTGAAAAAAGATTAAGTGTAAATTAGCACTTGTTCAAAAATATTGTTATTGTTTTATTTTATGTAACGTAGAATTGTAACTTTTGTTTCAAAAAGCAAGTTATTCCATCTGAAAATTAATAACTACAGACTGTTTATATAAAATGAAAATGTTTTTTTGATAATAAACTTGGCTCGAATTTCCATATCTAACCAGTAAGTTGTCATCTTTAACACAAAATTTATAAATTAGTTCAGATATCCTTTTTGACATTACAGACCTAGGTGAATGCATTGTGTGGATTATACCTGTATAAGCTTTGTCCAGAGTTAAGTTATCAGTTAGTTACTACGCATATAATCCACGGAATTCTGTATTTTCATTTGTGCTTCCAATAACAAGAATCAGCATATATATTTCAAAACGACAATTATGTAGGTTTTTTTCTGTCTGTCTCCAGAAATATACCGGGTTGATCAACCCCATACACGGTGAGCTTTATCAAAGTGCGGGAGATACAAAACACGAGACTCATAGCAACATTCTCAAAAATAACAAAGACGACAAACAGAAAATGCTTAAAATCGTCTTAAAAGGACGTAAATCAAGAAAACGAATAAAAAATAAATGTATCTTTCTACAAAACGGTAATTAGTATATGATTATTGTGTATACCCTACTAATAATCTATATCTGTAAACAATGTTAAGAAATTTTTTAGCAATTAAGTTTGGCATAAATTCTTACTACAAATGTAAATGTAAAATAGTATTATAATAGTTCAATTACAAGTACAATTAAAGAAAGCGCTTCCCGTAAATCATCAAAAATCAAGACTGCTAATAATGTCTCTGCATGAATTGTTGTTTACTACATAAGAAGGCATCGAGGGACTACTGGTCTTTTGTAAAAACACTGACATATAGTTGACGGTTTACTTGGACATTTAAACTTGTATCATGCATGGAGGTGCAGATTTGATAATACATGTAGATAGTAAACCTTTTTAGTAATCATAAGTATGGTGTTAAGAGTACTAACACGTGAAAGCCAGGAGTTGAAGGCAGAGTGGTCGTTTTCTTCAAGGAAAACTTATATGTGCATGCATTGAAATAAACTGTTATTTTTGTTGGATTAAATCTTGAACATTTATAATGTAAAAGAACTTCTATATATTTTTCTATTGTAAAGTATGACGTCAACTGTAAATGTCAGCGCTTTTTGCAAAAGTCAACAAGTAGTTATCCAGTAGAAGACCCGTAGTCGCACGGAGGGTTGATCGTTAAGCCAAAAAATAAATTTAAAGTTTTATAACGGTAATTGGTTATGTGGCTTTTATATTACCAGATTACCAGGAAATCAAAATGTTTGTCCAACAACATATGACAGCATATAAGCATCTTGTGATCATTTGTAGTTTGTTGTGGTCCTAGCTTTGGTCGGAATATTAGAGAAAAAATAGGGCAATATGCACAAAGTATTAATTAGAAGCTGTTTTATATTTTTGCAGTTTATTTATTTGAATGAAGTAGTTTGTTTGAAAAACACAGCTAAAAGTAAGTCTCTCTCTCTCTCTCTCTCTCTCTCTCTCTCTCTCTCTCTCTCTCTCTCTCTCTCTTATGTACATGAAATTGAGAAAACAAAAAATTAAACTACTTACAAAAGTGTGCTATGTGGCATTAATTTCAGTGATTTCGCAAACTTTCATTTTAGATTGCTATGTAGGATATCATGGTGGTAGATGTGAAATACCCTGTCGCTACCCAAGCTACGGAATGTATTGTCAGTCAAAGTGTTATTGTGAAAAGGAATACTGTAATCACGCGAACGGATGTCGAGGTAAGCTTATTTAAATGCATACAGACTATATTATTTAACAAAAGAATTTACATAATTCGAGTGGAGAAAGGGGTTGACATTCTTGAACATGGTGGTGTACACTGGATTTATAATGAAATTTTTCATTAAGAGTGAAAACATGTAAAATGTTCACAGTGTTGAACAGGAAACCCCCTTTCCTCTCTATCGTGCATTTCTCGTGCAAATCAACACAAATCACCACATTGACCTTGAAATTACAAATGCAACCTTATGGGTTGAGATATTTTCTTCCATAGAGTGTTCACCGGGTTCCAGGGGAAAAGGCTGTGAATATGATTGTACATATCCAAATAAATTATGGCGTATATTTTAAAAGAAAATAAGTCTGCGTTTTCGTGAATGTTGTAGAATAACCTCCTCGTTCTCGAAATGTTGTTTGAAAGATAAAAGCCGAGGCGTTAGCCGAGGCTTTTATTTTTCAAACAACATTTCGAGACCGAGGACCTTATTTCTATTCTACCATGTATGCTACAATCGCTAAATTACGGATAATAGTTTCCTCTATATATAAACGAATTAGGTCACCATGTCTCGATTACGCTGTTTCATTTAACACCAGAGGTAAAATTTGTTTGCTTCCCTGTGTATAGAATGCAGACGATTTTAGCTTTCGTTACATTAAAAATAGCCTTTTTAAATTATAAATTTGTTCGTAATATGTATTGATCAGTTAAAATGGATATACAATTTAACAAAATCATTTTCCTGTTTTACTGCTAAAATCACACTGTTTAATGTGTAGGGAGGTCCGTGGAATAACCCGCTTAGCTATAAAAACCGACATTTTTCAGCAACTTGATGCAATTTACAATGTTTACAGTGTTTATACTGCAAAAGACGACACATCGATGCGGTCTAAACAAGTATTTCATTCAACAGCAAAACATGCATTTGAATTGTTCAGATTTGATGTGTGTTTCTGAACTGATAACTTTTTGATGACGTTCGTGATTTATTGGAGAATAATGTCCGCCGGTGATTTGATCTTTACAATAATTGTGGTAGAATGCCGGTCAAATTGTGACTGCTTGGAAGAAGAGTATGATAATATCACTGGTTGTGAAGGTGAAGAAAGAAAATGTAAGAATTAACGATGATTAAAAAATAACAACAGTTTATGTAAGTTTATTTGACAAATAAATTGCGGAATTTTAACATTTGCAGAATCTCATCAATCGAGTTATTTATCTGTTGAGGATAGTTTACAAGGGCATCGAGTATGGAGAGGGATTCCAGTGAGATCGAAAATAATGATGGGGATTAAGCTGATCAATGTCCATTATTCTTAAGAAAATGACATACATGTATAAAACTGGTTTTGTGCTCTTACAGTTCTTTGCTCTTTTTAGACCTCTGCAGTTTTGTCAAATATCTGATTTTAAATTTGTTTTTAAACGTTGAAAACTACAATTCCTGACTTTTTAGAATAATTGATTAGATATACTGTTAGGCTGTCGTTTAACTAATTTTTCAAAATAAAGGGTGTACTAAGCTTTTTAACTGTCAAATGTTTCTTAAAAGCCGTGTGAGCTACCCTCAAAATAATTACCCGTGTGTTTGAAAATCGATCAAACTTTATCGGTGATAATTTCTCAAATTTCGGCAAACAGTACAATGGTTGTTGTAATTTCCATTCGCAAAGGACGTTACCATTTTTGATGCCCATTATATCATTTCTATTCATTGAAATCCACTTGCTCATGTGTCTATAAAACATATATTGGTTGCTGTAAATTTTCCATACTTCAGTGTATATTTCTTTGGGATTCTGAAAACGTTTTACAGCAGCTTTAATGAAGGTTCAATTTCACTCTAGTTTACAGTTTCTTTGCCATTCAATGCAGTGTCTCGAATATCCCTAATTTTCCAGCATCTCACAAAGAAACTTTACCATATAAAGTGGTCATATTCACTGTTATCAAGTCATTAAAGATTAAATCATAAGAGAAAGTCAATTTTACAAAATGTTATAACACATGATTGCTATAGTGTAAGTCATGGAGCTCAGGACATTATTATGAACCGCCCTGGTATAAGGAGGGACATTCGTCCAATGCCATACCTTTACTGTAATCTTAGTGATCTGGCTAGGCTACCGATGTACTTCAAATACAAAGTATTTTGAGTGAGATGTCATCTATTAAATGACAATAAGTATATATAACACAAATAACGATAAAGATCCCTCACTGCTCAATGACCTTGAGTGCCGAGTAAAGGTCAAAATTTGAAGCCCTTCACCGGCATACAGTGACGTCTCCATGTGAGTGAAAAATTCTCGAGAGGGACATTAAATAATATACAATCAATCAGTATAATCAACATATTGGAATATATCTACATAATTACTTTAATTTTTGGTCAAATTCGAGAGCACTCCAGACTACCCAGACTACTCTTTACTTTAGTAAATGCCAAAATCGCCAAACCATTTGATATAATATAAAACATCCAACATATCAAGAAGAACATGCGTGTAAGATCTCATCAGAGCAAGTAAAATTAAAAAAAAGAGGAGATTTGGATTAAAACTAATTACATAACATATTCTTAATTTGTAAAGAAAGTAACTTTAAGAGAAATGTCATAACAGCAAGATATAAGACATTAAAGTCATTTTAAAATACAAAGTACGTATCCAACTTTCACTCCAATTTTGTAAGAACAATTTTAGGATATTATCATAATGATTAAAATGATTTTCATATAAGAAAATTTCTACATTATTTGTACTTGATGTTGCTTCAGCCAAAAAAGAGGCAATTAGCTGAACCAACTTGTGCTAGGACTAATTTCTGACTGAATGCAAATAATACAAGGGTATGGAATATTTCATTTTAAAAGTTTTGATAATATTTTTTTTTCATTTGTACAACAAGTAAACAAAGCACTCTAAGTACCTTTACTTCGACTAATCTTAGCATAACCTAGCTGAACTTTATTTCAATTGATCGGAAGAAAATAATTATATAGTTTCTATGAGATCTTCACTGAGTTTCAAAGTAAAAGGATGTTAACATCAGAGCAGTTATACATATTATGTTGTAAAGTGTCAGTCATAATATAACTGCTTGGGAAAATAAGTGTGATTAAGGTCCTGGCAATTGATTTGTGAAAGTAAGGGAAAGGAATTGGGGTGCTGTAAACGAAGGACCCTAGGGTGATTTTCACACTTATGTACCCTGTGTGTAGATTTGAGATTTATTTGTTTGAATATTTTTTTTAAGTTCTAGTAAATATATAATGTAATACGTATATGAAAATGTTAATTTTCTGAATTTGATTGATTGATTGATTAGAGGTTGTTTTACGTAAGATTCGAAAATATTCACCGATAAAGGGACGTCACCATATACCAGTAATGGGTTTCAGATTTTGGCCTTTTCTTGGCATTTACCGCTACAAATAAGATTCATATTTTGATTTGATTATTAATTAATCTATAGGAAAATGAAAAGTCCAATGGATTCTTATTATTCTTTTGTTTGTCATATCTTCAGCTTGTGTTGGATGTTATTAACAGGTGCTAATTAGTGTCCTGGGGTCATGTACTTATTTTTAAGTACTGAAATAAATATTTTTCACACATTTTGATTTCGTCTGTTGGTATTTTTATACACACTCTTTGACTTTAAATATTAGTTTGGCACAGAATGAGTTAAATACCAACATTTTTAATTAGTATGATTAATTAGAACATTGAGCATTTTGATTGAAGTAATAAATAATTTTTTATTATTTCCTCTTTTACACGTATGACTTCATTTTTAATAGTACTTAATTTCCAAGATGAAGGAAATTAAAACGTTTACATCAAACCACTTTGGAATTTTCAAGTTGTAAAAAAACCAATGCCCGTCAAGGGCCTAATTAAGCAATATGTGTAAAGTTTTAATCAGAGGTTCTGATTTATTATCATTACTTGTTTGGATAACTGAAGTTGTATGTTTAAAATACAATCTAAGCAGTAAGTATCAGTCATGTTTCAGTTTCAATTCTCTCTCTCTCTATCCCTCTCTAATTTTTCAGACTTTCTTTCAGATTTGCTTAGGCAGATATTTCCTGTGTATAGTGAAGTACCGCATTGTTTATTGATCTTATTATTTTAACTGACAAGCATAAATACTTTAAAGCTGTTGAGTAATTTAGAGAAAAAAAAATCATTTGGTTTATAGAGTGAAGTGTAGAAAGTTTCGGGTTTTTATTTAAACCTCAATATCTATAACGTTTTCAATTCCTAATTTCTTTAGTTAAATTAATTTTTTACTAATGTAAATGATTTTATCTTAGCTTGTTCAGCTGGATATTTTGGTTACAATTGTGAACATGAATGTCGCTACCCAACCTACGGAGTGGAATGTCAGTCAAAATGCCGGTGTTATCAACAACATTGTGATCATATAAAGGGATGCACAGGTAATGAAGATATACATGAAGTATGACACAAACAATCAATATTTATAACACCAAATAAAAAAAATTCAAAAAGGCAACTTTTTAATTGTGCAACGCCTACTCCGTGAATCAGAATCATTGTTATCATTAAGTCAGAGTACCAAATAAGATTATCTTTTTAAAGATATTTATTGATCCCATGATCCTTTGAATTTCCCTAAAAGGTCATGATCGATGATAAAACCGAAGGTATGCCTTCCTACTCGAACTCTATTCACAAGAAAAATTTCCTCACGATCTTATACATTTGATTGACTATAGTAATTTTCTTCAATTTCAGCATTCAAAATTTATGCTACGAATAGTTATTTGTTACCCTTTCAACAGGATTGTAGCAAAATTATGAGTACCTGCAAATTGTTTAAGGGATCACTCAGTAATTACAGTGAAAAAGTTATCCATTTCTTCCATTTTTATTTTTCTTTCTCTGAAATTTATCTTTAATATCATTGTTCTTTGTGCAGCATTTACGCAGCTGTCAAAAAACCATACAAAAATTGTAAATACAAGTTAAAGTTCAAGTTTATACTCCTAAACCATCGTCTCTTTATATTCTTTACTCATGGCGACAAGATTGGTTTTCTTTTCTGCTGAATTGTGTCTATTGTGTATTCTTTTCTCTAAGTGAAATTTTTTCCTAGCCGTTCTGCCTTTGTTTAACCACGGTTTGTTACGTTTAGTCGTACCTGGTGTCATAGTTTTTTGCAATCCAATTGTTTTTCCGATGCATTTATGAAAACATTATTTATATCGTTTGCAACCTTTGAAATGTCAACTTCGCGAACTGTGTCATGAGTGGCTAATTCATTCAGAAAACTGTCAATAGTGTCTACGATCAAGAATGAAATATTACTACGATACTGCAGGTGTAAAGACGAATAATAACCCCCATCGAATAATGACCGGGGGTCATTTTTCGACAGCGAAAAATGACCCCCGGTCATTATTCGACGTAGAAAAATGACCCTTTTGCCCGTAGAAAAAGTGTCACCACCCTGAAAATTCGCAGAACCCACGTGAAGAAAAATAACCCCCGTAGAAAAATTACTCCCTGGGGAGTAAAAAATATGCTGAAATTTTTACGGGGCAAAAAAAAGATAAAGAACCATATTGGCCGAAATGCTCACCTGAGCTTATTTGGAATAAATTGTTGATATGTTGATCTCATAACATACGATTATAGCTATATTTTAAGGTTAATGCAATGATTCAGAATCTAAAAGGAGTAAAGATTTATCGAGCCTAAAGAATTAGGTAAACATTGTTTTTCGATGGTGGAAATCATCGTACTGACAAAAAAAAATCAGCAGTATCATATATCATTGTATCCTCCGTTTGAAAAGCGGGAGGGTATATAGTGATCGGTTCGTCCGTCCGTCCGTCTGTGTCTGTTACGCTTTGGGGTATCCATCTGTTATCCGCAACTCCTCATATATGTAAAAAGATGAGTTTGTGAAACAGCAATGCTTCTGTCTGGCAACATAACGAAGATTAAACTTTTCTTATATGCAATTTAAATATAATGGTACCCAAAGTAGGGTCTTCTCACAAGAAATACTATTGCAAAATAGGAAAGCCCTAACACCACTTGCTCAAAATTAATGGCTAAGGATAAGTGTTTGAAAGGTAGGTCAAACTCAAAGGTCAAAGGGTCAAAGTTGATGGTTTCTTAAGAAAGGTTTAATGTAACAAGGATTACATTTGTCAAGTATGAGAGTACTAGTATCTACCGTTTAAAAGTTATAGCCAAAGTAAATTAAAAATTTGGCATTTTTTGTAAATGGAACAAACTCCAAGGTAAAGGTCAAAAGGTCAAATTTGATGGTACGCAAAGTAAGGTCTTGTCACAAGGAATATACACATATTGAATATGAAATGCATAGCTACAATAAATGAAAAGTTATGGTCAAGGTTAAGTTTTTGCAGAGAAACAGACCGCCAAATAGACAGACAGACATACAAACGGACACGATAAAAGTATATACCCCCGAATCTTCGATTACAGGGACATAAAAAGAAATGGTCTTCAATTAACTTTTCATATTATGATACAGTATAAAGAAGACGTTACAATAATGAAAATGTTTGTTCTGATTTTCATGCATATTAAATTCTCTGAAAAATATACTCAGAACTGGGTAAAAGGGTGGAGTAAAACAAGAATTAAGAAATGTAATGAATACTGTGTGCTAAATCCTAATGTTATGTCTACATGTATAGTTTTTGCATTAGAATGTGTATTTTACACATGCTTTACAGAGCATGTTTTAGGTGTTATACCCAACCCACCCCTTACTTATTTAGGAGGAAGTCGATTATCAACAAAAGCAACAGAAAAAAAACTACCCTATATTTATTTTTCTATAAGGAGAGACTAAAAAATAAGCTTAAAATAATTTACTATTTAAATCTATCTTTAAAGTATGCTTTAATCATGGCGAAGTAAATTATGATATGATAGAACTTGTGTGAAGGCTTAACTTCTTTTCAATATTTTATCTAGAGCCTCTTTCAGTATTATTGAAAGGTATGGAGTTTATTTATATTTTTGCTTTTCATTTTTTTTTTTTTTTTGATTTAACGTATTTAAATATTTTTTTGGGGGGGGGGGGTAAAAATTTCCTCCTCTTTCTTTGTCAAATAGGATTTGCCAAACTAATACAAGCTAAAAGTTTAAATGAAGGAAAATTTAATTTTTCTATTAAAGAGTATTGGAACCTGATTGTTGCATGGTTTGATTTCTAAAAACAAGTGGAATATCATTCTTTAAGCAAACACTATAAGGAGGAATATTAAAAAGAAATTTTATTACTTGACAATTAAAGAATCTCTTTTCACTTTAAAGGGGGTCATTTTTCAATGGGGGTCAATTTTTATAGGACTAACATATAAAATAATGACCCCTATGACACTTTTTCTAAAAAAAATGATTTTTTTTTCTACGGGTAGGGGGTCATTTTTTGTCGATGAAAAATGACCCCCGGTCATTATTCGATGGGGGTCATTATTCGTCTTTACACAGGCATGTTTATGAAGCTATCTTAGGACTAAGAAACGTCTTTAGATATACTTACGACAATTCTTAAGACTTTGTGGGGTTTTCGAAAGTATCGTAACTTAAGAAAGTTCTTAAGAATAATCTTAAAGTTACGACAGCATTTGACATATATATCTTAGGTCTGTCTTAAGCAGAAGTAACTCCGTCAATGTTGTTGCTGGCTCGATGAGATCATCTTAACAGACGTGACCAAGTATTTAGGGAAGAATTCGAAAGACTGATTACTAGTATGTCGGGACCTTTAACGATAGTGCTCGAATCAGATGTCGTCTTATCACAGGACGTTCAGCTGTAAAAATAATATACCACTGTAATATATAGATTTCGTTAAATGAAATGTAATACAGTTTGACTGATTGATGATATTGTGCATTATTTCATTTAAAAGAGGCATTTATTTCTCTACCCCCCATGCACCCTCAACGCTGTCTAGAAAATCATTGATTTTTTTTGTATTGTATATATATCACGTGGTTTTTACAGATGTTTAATTATTACACAGTTATAC
Source organism: Saccostrea glomerata (assembly GCA_003671525.1). Classification (NCBI taxonomy): domain Eukaryota; kingdom Metazoa; phylum Mollusca; class Bivalvia; order Ostreida; family Ostreidae; genus Saccostrea; species Saccostrea glomerata. The sequence goes on along the minus strand of PRKT01000360.1, from coordinate 321,507 downwards.
ATGTACTGCATTTACACATGACAGAAATGTAGCATCGATTTTGAAAGGGGGGCGTAGAAAAAGAATCCAAATAAACATAGAAAAAGAATCTAACTTACATTAAAGAAAAAACTTGACAAGCGAAAAAAAACCCGAAAATTTTCTAGCTCGAAAATCCACAGGCACCTGACTTTACTTATTTTTCTTTAAATAAAAAATATATACCCCTACCTATAAATAATTAACGTCGGGTGCCTGTGCGAAAATTTTGTTTCGTGCTGGGAAGGAGGGGGCTAGGTTCCAACTTCTTTCAGTGCCAAATATTACTCAAACACAGCTACATTACCCTTGTTTTACTTAACTTCACAAAAAGGGGGAGAGAGGTGGTCTTTCAATGAACAGTTTCAATTGTATAATGTAAAAAGTATCTTTGGACCCCCTCCCCTCATGTTATATTACGTGCCTGTGTGCATCTACTTTCCAAGAATTACCCAGATTAGAATTCCTATGACATTCAGTTCCTCATGCAGATGCACAACATACATAGTAAGATGTAACCTGTTAACAGAATAAAACTTTCTAATCTCACTTAACCCTAGAGAGTCGCGGAGTAAGGAGTTGATCCTCACGTCTTGTGTTCGAAATCTGTACAGTGGAACATGGAGACCGGTCCTTCGGATGAGATCGTATAAATCGAGGCCCCGTATCGCAGTTGGAGCTGGAATATCCCTCATTGCTCAATGGTCCTGAGTGCCGAGTATAGGACAGAATTTGTAGCTATCCATCGGCAAATGGTTTCATCTCCATATGAGTGAGAGACTCTCGAGAGGGACTTTAAACAATATACAATCAATTAATCTTAACCTGAGAGAGAGAAAAAGAGAGAGAGAAAGAGTGAGTGAGAGAGAGAGAGTTTTCTGTCATAATTATTTAAGACATCTTAACTATGGATAATCATAAGAGAGAGAGAGAGTTTAAATGTCTTTTTCGGTGATTTACAGGTGTTGTTACCATCCTCTATGCCAGGAATTGGAGTACAACCAATAATTCCCTCAATTTTTTCTTGCGAATGATTCTATCTGGGGGGGAGGGGGCTCCTCTACTTTTGCCTACTTCCCTCTGAAAAATAGGTCATAGTTCAATGAAAGCAGAAAATTGGAATGAATGTCACATATACAAGTATATAATTCCATTTACATAATTCTGGCCCGTTTTAGCTAAATAATGATTGTAAGAAACTTTAACTTTAATTAAATAAAACAAAACTGGCGACAAACAGGACTAACCAGCTGACAGACGCCATGAAAATGACGCCACTGTCGGATCACGGGTATGAATTTTAAGAATTGCTGATGTCATATTCAGCCCAGTTTGTATCGTTGTGACAGCGAAAAGAAACGTACCTAAAACTCTTGCCTTATTAGCATCAAATTCATCTTTACTTTCTATACTGTTCCTCAATCTTTGAACAAACCAGTGCAAGGCGTCGTCGGTCAGTTGTCGTTAATGTCAACCTGGGCATGGTCAAGGACGAACTATTCTGATGTAAACTTGTAATTACAATATTCGTTGACTGAAACAACATTCAATAAGCTTTTATAAGTTTATTTATTGATTGTTTTGGCAATTTAAGCTGAACTCTATCGAATTGCGTCTCTATTACGTTCCTTTGTGGTATAAAGTATTCCTACGCCGTCCAGAAGTAATAGATTGTATGGCGGCCTCAAAGAGAAATATTTTAAATTTTTTTTTTTTTAATTTGTAATTGGAATTATAAGAATGAAACGTTCTTTTCGAAAAAAATTATCGCTGTGTAAAAGAACGTTTAATCCTATAATAAAAAAGTCAAACAGTCACTTGCAGGCTTATTTGCATAGAAATTAGAGGGTGTTTAAGCCCATTTCATAGAAAAGGAGAGGCAAAATGTATACAAATATATTTTTGCAATATCAGAACTACTATTGTCTTTATTTGTTTTACAAAAAAAAACATTTTTAATTAATACCAAAAGGAGTTAATTGGTGGAAAAAAGCAAAATGTCCGGTTTTCGGAATGTAGTGTAATTTATTTTTTTTTAATAATCCTCCTTATTATATACCTAATGTGTATCACTCAATATTACTGTTGATTTTACGCTTTCACGTGACGTCGTGATTCGACTTTCCAGATCACCACACTGTGGTTTTCTGAATTCATATCACCACTCTATGAAACTAATGACGAGGTACGCAGAAACATGACATTATTTTTCTTGCGTCTTGAAAAGTCACTTGTAATTATCCTTTGTTTTATGGATAAATGTTGTACAATTGATCTCTAAGTTTTCTCTGCCATATTTTTCTAGTTATGAAAAGGTATACAATAAATTGATCATTATAAGTGTAATTTGATCCGAAGACCCGTATCACTTTTCGCTGATACGCACGGATCATCAGATCAAACTCAACGCTTCGCGTCTCGTTAGATCTGACGATTCGCGCTTGTCAACTCGACTTAATATGACCCTTCGGATCAAGTTACTATTCTAATAATATATATTAATCTTAAACATTTATGAATCAATTCCTAAAATATTTTAAAGTTTAATTATTTCTTTACTTATTTACACGCTAGTTTGTCCCGCTGGATATTTCGGTTCCAGTTGTTACCTTGAATGTCTCTATCCAACCTACGGAGAGGGTTGTCTGACAACTTGTAATTGTGAGGAACAGTATTGTGATCACGTGAACGGGTGTCAGTATATATTTGATTGTAACGTAGGATATTTTGGTACAAAGTGTAAAGAAAAGTGTAGCTACCCAAACTATGGAAAAGATTGCCAGTCAACTTGCTCCTGTGGACAACAATTTTGTGATCACGTAAACGGATGCCAAGGTAATCAAGCATAGATACTTAAAGATTGAATTATACATTACAAATGCTCATATTCCAAGTTAATGGTAATAAAGTAATGTTCTATTAATAAAAATAACATCCAAACTTTTTAACACTTTTTTCTTAAGTATTCCATTCAGATATCAAAATAAAACATAGCTTAAATTACTTTGAATAAAACTGCTTGTATGGAGAATGTAGTGAATTATCAGTTCTCATTTTTTTTATATATAAGATTGTAGAGCAGGATATTTCAGTAAAAATTGTGAATTACGTTGCCTCTTCCCTAACTATGGGAAGAACTGTCAGTCAACATGTAATTGTGGAGAACAGTTTTGTGATCCCGAGTGGGGGTGTCTTCGTAGAAGGGATTGTTATGAGGGATATTTTGGTCTATCTTGTGCACATTACTGCCGCTACCCAGACTACGGGAAGGATTGCCAATATCAGTGCCATTGTGAATACAAGTATTGTGATCACGTTAGCGGATGCCAAGGTATTCTACCGTATAACAGGTTTCTTAAACTGGTTTAATTTCTTGCAATTTGATTGCCAATTAATATTTGCACGCCAATAAAAATCTAATTTTTTTTACGTACACACGGAGTTTCCCGGGAAAAAACATCTTCTAGATGCGTTCTCAGTAGTCTAAGTTTGTAAAGTTCATACAAGAATTTGATTAAAATCAATACCATGTTAAAAATACAGTGTGAAACAATATACAGATCTTTTATTAAGGTCTTCCGTTTCCAACGGAAGACCTTCTACTGATTCTGTTGGTAAAGATTATTATTCTTTTTTTTCTTCTGCTTCCTAGACCGCAACTTTGAGACCTCATATCTCACTCATTTCTCAACGGATTTCGCTCAATTTTTCAGAGGTTATAGACGTTTATAAACTCTATCAGAATGCTGACTGAAATTTCAAAAAGTCACTTCCGGTTTGAGTTATTACCCTTTAAACGAAAATTTATAGGCTTTCGTTTCCAGACAAAGGCTCAGAAACGGCTAAAGCTAGAACAGAAATTCTACTGATTTTAGATCATAGAAGGATTGAAATTGTGCACATCGGTTTTTGTTTTTCGATTTCTCTATTCAAAATGGCGCTATATAGGGGTCAAAAATTAGAACGCTTAAAAGAGCCAAAAATTACTCATATTTTGCCTTTTATCTTCTAAACTGAAAATATTTTTCTGAAATATATAGAACATAAGTTGTGCAGAATTAGTAGATCTTTCAAATGATATCTCGGAAAAAGGGCTGACCCCTAAATTAAGGGATCTAGAGGGGCCAAATTTTTTTCCAGATATCTCAAAAAGCATTGAGAATTTGTTATATATCAAAAAAGCAAAGTTGTTAAAAATGTCAAGATTAATCTAATGGAGTCGTCAAGATACGTCCAGCGTCGTCACTTCCGGCCAAACCGGAAGTAGTCGGAAAACTCGTATATTTGCTGTTTTTGACAAGTTTTTGGGTAACATATGTCTCTGGGAGCTTAAAAATTAATTTTCCATGCGTCGTCGTCACTTCCGGTCAAACCGATTAGAGGTTCAAATAATGTAGTAAACTTATATTTATTCTATTTCTTTAATTGACGCAATACACGGTAAGAAGGGGAGCTATAAGTAATTTTGATTGCATTGAACATCTATAAAATCTGAACCTGTCATTAGAGAAATATTACGGTGAAAATAAAATTAAACAAATGCAAGAAAAATGTATTTTTTTTTCTGGAATTTCCACCTGGTTTCCGAGGAAAGGCATGTCAACAAAATTGTTCATATTCATATTATGGCGATTAATGCCAGTCAAAATGTGACTGCAGTGAAGAATGTAATTACGTAACTGGTTGTGAACGTAAGTGAAGCAAACTATGATACCATAATCTTAAGATGATTGAAATGCATTAATTACACAATGGCAATGATGCTGGTTTATATACGACCTTGTTTCAGTGTAGTTTTAAATGTTAACACTGGTATCAAACGCTTACATGTTTATATAAAGTTTCAGGCACTATAGATTCACTAGTGGCATCGGCAATATTTTTTATAGCTTGTATTTCTACAAGTTGCCTTCATTTGAGATTAAGAGATTTTGAATATTTTACTTTTACGTTCTATTGGTCACTGAGTTGTATGCAAGTCTATGTTAATTTACATGTATTAATCTACAGATATTTGGGTTTTTTTTATTTTTAATTTGGATAGTTATTTTTTCTTGTATTCGCTGGTATTTTGCAAATGACATCTTGACGCCGCGATGTAAATATTGCTGGAGCTTAATGATCGTGGGCGTATGTAATAATTGTAATCAATTCAATGCCTAGAAAACATTAGAATATGTTGTTTCCTCTGCTGCATAATCTTTGGCATCGGTTACTTATGTGTGTGAGGATTACGGTGCTTTCTTCGTATGAAATGCTACAGCTGAGTAAGTATTCACGTGTAGCAATATTTTTGTTTTTAGTTTTAAAGAGCAAGATGTATGTACATTGTAAAACTGCATGTCTATGATATAATTGGAATTTATATATTTATGCCAAATTTCAAAAGTTTAAAAAATTCGAAAGTATTTCTTTTCATATCCAGTACGTGTAGAAACCTTAAGCATATTTATATAGTAAATCATTTTTAAGCTGTTGTATTGAGGACTGTGGATCACGCAGTGAATTAATTGACATTGTGGATTGCCTTGGGTGGACTCGCTTCAGTTAAAAACATTGTGGACCTGGGATACAAGTTGAACTCTTTTGATTTACTATGTAATTGGTTTTTAGCTCACCTGATGAATTAATGAACTCAGTTAGTGTATATTCCCGGGGGTAGGGCGGAGCCACAATGGCTGATCAAAGTTTTACATAGAAATATATAAGAAAAATCTTTAAAAATCCTTTTCTCCAGAACCACTGGGCTAGGAAAGATGAACTCATATGGAAGCATCCTCAGGTAGTGAAGATTCAAGTTTGTTCAAATCATGACCCCCAGGGTAAGGCAAGGCAACAATGGCTGATCAAATTTTTACATAGGAATATTTAGGAAAAATCTTTAAAAATCTTCTCCAGAACCACTGGGCCAGGAAAGATGAAACTCATGTGGAAGCATCTTCAGGTAATGTAGATTCAAGCTTACGTTAGTTTAAATCATGAACCCAGGGTGCAGGGTGGGGCCACAATGGCTCATCAAAATTTTACTTAGGAATATATAGGAAAAATCTTTGAAAATCTTCTTCCCCAGAACCACTGGATCAGGATAGATGAAACTCATGTGCAAGCATCCTCAGGTAGTGTAGATTTAAGTTTTTTAAATCATGACCCCTGGGGGTGGGGAGGGGTCGCAATGGCTGATCAAAGTTTACATAGGAATATATAGGAAAAATCTTCAAAAAATCTTCTCCAGAACCACTAGGCCAGGAATGATTAAACTCATGTGAAACTATCCTCAAGTAGTGTACATTCAAGTGTGTTCAAATCATGACCCCCTGAGGTAGGGGGGGGGGGAGACACAATGGCTGATCGAAGTTTTTACATAGGATTGATAGGAATTTATAGGAAAAATATTTTATAAAAAAATTTCTTTTCCAGAACCACTGGGCCAGGAAAGATGAAGTATGTAGTGTAGATTCAAGTTTCTTCAAAGCATGACCCCGGGTGTAGGGTGGAGCCACAATGGGGTATAACAGTTATACATAGGAACGGGGATGGGGTAATCGTAATCAGTAATTGTAATTAGCTCTAATCGACATACAGTGGACCATAAATGAATACAAAGGCTAGATCAATGAAAATTTTCATCTTATAAACAACAAAACCATAACGTGTCACAAAAGCATTCTAAGGATTTAAGTTTGTTTAAATCCCCCCTCCCATGCCCAGAACTCATCTGTATATATGTCAACTTTTCAAACTGAACTAATTTTTGCTTTTACCTAGCCTTTGCTCACGTGAGCGATGTGACCCTGGGCCTCTTGTTATAGCTTGTATTTAAAAACATTGTAGAAAATCCTTTAAAATTGTGGGTGACCAAGCTTTATAACCCGTTGTTTTGGGACTTGATGTCACACGTTATTGGTTATAATGGGTTTTCTTGTGTAGAGATGCAACACGTGAGGACATGGAGAAATCAGGGGAGTACAGAAAGTGAAAGACGACATTGTTAACTGTAGAAGGAAAATATCCAGTGAAGACCCTTTGTTTGTTTTCTTTGTGTTGCTTATTTTTTAAACAAATGTATATAAATTAATAATTAATTTAACATTTGTTGTTTACAGGAGGCATCCAAAAATGTATTTATTATACTTTAATGTTAAATACTAAAATCTGATTGGTTTAGACGCAGTTAACAATCTTTTCTATTACCTTCAGCCTTAGCAACACACGTGACAACGGGTAACACAATGGTAATGCCACATGCGTTTAAATTATGCGCGTACGGTTCACCGTAGAATTCTCAAAACGTCAGTTGCGCGTTTGAAAGAACCGGAATAAAGTTGACGTCAAAAAAGCTTGCGTCCGATGTAGCTTACTTGAAAACAACAAACGACAGACGAAAAATGCTTTCACAACTGTAAAATCACAAATTGTTGTGGAGTCAAACTTTTGTGCTTTTAGGAATAACTCTTGGTTCATGGGGAATTAATTTCGTCGATGGACAATTGTTGAATAGTGAATTATTTTGTGGTGGACATGAATTCGTTGGTCTTTTAATACACAGTTAAATTTCTTAGCGCCACAGTTAAAAAATCAGCGCCATAGTTCCGCCACAGTTAAAATATTAGCGCCACTGTAAGATCGTCGTTGTCAGTAAAATAAATATAATATTTTTTATTTAAAAAAATCAAATAAACTTCTTACCTCAAAATTATGTACTGTTTTTAGTTTCTAATGGAAAACTGTAAATTACTCTAATTAGGGCTCATTGTTTGGCTTGCACAATTAATTATCTTCTAGGCCTCGCTGGGCACATGAAGCCATTTTTTCATATTTCACGAAAATTACACATCACTTAGTTTATGCTTAAATAGATCTACAGTAAACCATGTCTTTAACATTGCACTTGCACTGAGAGTAAAAACATCGCATGTGTCTTATGTGCCTACCAGAATTTCCTCTGTCGATCTTGAATGAACACTGCTTATCTTTTGAAAACTTTTTTTTTTTAATTAAGCTATACTAAAGACGTGTTATTATTGATACTTTTTTGCAGATTCTGTAAGAAAATATCTATTTATTTAGTTCTAATGTGTGTTTGGGAAAGGGGGGATCACAGATTATATTGGGAAAATATTTTAATTTTTGTTTTACACTATATTTAATCGATAAAAATGTTTTATTATTATCAATCTTAAATTCATCAACCATTTTGTCAAATGATTAATGCTATTTGTATCTAAATATTGATTCATAGCTGCTGTGTGTTTTTCAATTTAATTCAAGATTCTTTCGCGAATTGGTCGCGAAATGACCACAAATATTAGTACTTTTTTGGCGCCACAGTTAAAATGTGAAATGATGGAGAACCCTGTTTTCTGTAGACGAATTCTAATAATGAGGCAGTTGTTGATGATAGTTAAAAATATTATATAAACATTAAACACATCTGTGTTAATAGGCATTTATAGCATAATTCTTAGATCAGGAAAATGTAATCAAAATAAACTGCTCTCTTTATATTACACTTCCCGGAAAGAATTGAATATGACTGTGCCAAATGGTTCTTTACACTGTGGGTTTTGGGCAGTCTAGAATTTATAATTAATGCAGAGACTGAAAATATTGAGGAGTTTTCGTTTACTGCATTATGCTTATTCAATGGAAAGCTATAAGTGTAGCTTGTGTCTTGAAATGATGGAAAATGTTTGTTTTAGAATGAAAACGAAAATGGTATTTTACTTTATAACATGTGTACATAATTTTTTTTTCAATATATTAGATTGAATTCAACCTATTGTAACTTTAATGTCATTTTCTTTGATCTTGACAGTGTTTTCTAAACGTTTAACGACATATTCATGTAAAATGTATTTGATCTATTGTTACCCATTAAAGCTTACGGGGCAACATTCCTCATATTGACGTGATAATGATCCTCTTGTATCTGTGGATACTTTGAATTTGTTAGAACTAAAATCAACACTGTTCCAAGAGCTTTTATATTTTTCCGCCACACCATGGAACATACTTAGCGTTGATATACCGCGAAATGTAATTTTCAAAATGTCATATACCAGGATTATTGCATTTGCAATATTATATTTTGCGCTGATCCAGACGCAAAATGAAATAACATGAAATGTAATAACACAACATTATTATATATTGTTTGTTATAACTTTTCAAGCTGTAACATAGCGCTAATTCATTCTTTCAAGAATTTCCCATTATTAAACATTGTTGATGGCAACAAATGTAGTATATACATTTGTTTCTGTTTCTTACAATGTAATTTCAAAATGATAGGTAATTTCTAGACAATTCGGATTTTTTCTCGTATAAATCCTCAACTCCGACCACTGCATTATAACTTCTTTGAATCGCGGATGGCCTGTACATTGGTTCTTTCTTCATTATTTAAGGAAGTCAATTTAAATATGTTAGTAACAGTATGTTGTGATGTTGGTGTTAAATAGAAATTTAAAAAAAATAAATTTGTTTCTTCTTTGAATTTGAGTAATGTTCAATTTTTCTGTCTTAAATGTCTTATTTTAAACCTTCTCTACAAGACTATCTCCATGGACTTTTCCATAAGTAATTCAAGAACATTCAACACTTGTTTATCAACTTTTATTATTTCCTCTTTACACTTCATGTTTTCATAATAACTATTAATTATCTTTTAAATAAAAAGGAAACAAAATGTATGCAGAATGAACATTAAATTATTCCATAACTATTCGCCTTTGTAATGGTTCTGGATTATTTATTTAAAAAAAAAAAAAGATCAATATCGATCTAGGAACATATCGAGCAAAATGTGTAAAAATTTATTTGAAGGTTTTGAATTATCATTAATATTCATTTATTTAGGTGACATTGAATGTTTCACAAACAATTTGAGCAGTAAGTATAACTTATGTTTTAGTTTTAATACTGTCTCTCTCCTTTTCTCTCTCTCTCTCTCTCTCTCTCTCTCTCTCTCTCAATGTAATAAATATTTAGAATGAAATTGAGAATCAGGTCATAATTCCCGTTTTAAACAAGCACATATTTCATATCAGGTTGTGACTTGGGGTATTTTGGTCCAGGCTGTGAACGACCCTGTCGCTACCCGGGCTATGGTTGGGCGTGTCAGTCAGAGTGTAAATGTGACGAGCTATTCTGTGATCACGTCAACGGATGTTTAGGTAAACTTATTAATTCCTTACAGATTGTATGGTTTGCGTTATAATATGTGGGGGAAAGATGGATGATGTAATTTATATATTTCGTCGACACTTTATATTTTCAAATAAAATTCTATTGGTATATAAATTTTCTTTACGATGTTCAACCAGTGTGAATTAATAAATCCATCAAACAGTAAAATATCAGTAAACCTTTCTTTCAAATTTCAATTGAAGTCTGTATGTTATTATTCAATAGAAATAGTACTTTCAGGGTACTTACAGCGTGCGTAACAAAAACAATGTATGCAATATTGGCACATGTATATAAATGTTGATTCTCTAGATTCTAGTCATGAATATTTGTACGAAATGAATTAAATAGCATGCATTTTTTAGCTTGTCCACCGGGTTTTAAAGGACGAGGCTGTCAACAAAACTGTACTTATCCAAAATATGCAGTACGTTGTCAATCAATATGTGACTGTAAGGAGGAAAAATGTGATTCTGGTACTGGTTGTGAAGGTGAGGCGATAAAAAAAGGGGTACGTACGTTCAATGCAGATGTATAAATAACTTGATATATATAGAGAGAAAGAATAAATATTCAAAACTAACTCCCAGTGGCCCAATATCAACCCTCAGGGGCAAGAGGGCTGATGTGACATAAGATATGGATTTGAATATGTAGTATTTTATTTATCATATATTTAAAAATCTTAATATGCGAGTTTACTAAGAGTCATTGAAGAATGTTTAGCGCCCGTTTATGAGCGTTTTTCTAAATTGAATATTACCAATTTAATGTAGCTAAAAAACAAAGACTAAAAATGTTATTAAAGAATTATTTTACATGTATATTTTAATAAAATAAAGAAAACTGACTTTTAAACTTTATAAAATCGTTACTTCCGGTTTGATATGGATTTTTGCTCGCCGGTCCGATACGTGATATGGATTTTTGAACCGGTGTAGCATAATATTCGTTCCGGGTATTTCGCGTTCCGGCCGGAACCTTAAAATCATAATATTGGTTCCGGATTTTACTGTAATATAGGTTCCGGCCATGAGTTCAATCTTTGAATCGTGGTATCTGACCAGATTTCATTCCACATTGAGCCATGGAAGTAGTAGGGGTTTTTTTCTTGAGGTTTTAGCATGACGCAGCGACATTCTATTTTCATGCGTCGCGCAATGTTCTTTTAGTGCCATGCCCGTTTTGTACAGCAATTTTTAAAAATTGATGAATAAATAGCCTGATATACTCTTTCTGATACATATGACTTTGGTCGCATTATAAGGCTTTGTTTATCTTATGTATACAAATCGGTTATCTACAACTCAATTCACTTTGTTTATTTAGTGCATGCCAGGTGTGAATCTCTCGCTTGAATGCTCGCAAACCCGGTATTATAAACAGGTAAAGAGCATGGTAAGGAGATAAACAATTTAAGACCGGGATTACGAAAGACTAACATTTAAAGAAACACAATGTCAAAGAATTAATTAATTGATAAATTTTTAATTTCAGAATTCGATAAAAGTAAAGAACAAATATTGATAATTATATATTAACGGAATTAAATTCTCTGTTTAAATGATATTACACGTGTTGACATTTCACCAAGTCGAGGCTCAAACACGGCTTCCATTCCTCATAATTAGAATTTTTTTCAAAATTAGATATTATTGATGAAATGGCATGATAATATGGTGTATATTCCATTGGAAATATGCATATGATTCATTGTTGAAGAATGTTACGTATATGGTTTATTTTCTTCTAAATTAATCTTCATACTACATGTAGGTACAGTACATGTATTTCAATAATGATAATGTGATTTATTCCGTAATGAAATAAACATGAAAACATAAGAATATGAGTATGGTTTATATATATATGTATATATATTCCCTTTACTGCCAAAAAAGCCAAGCACGTGTAATTAATGAAAATAATGATTTTTTTTTAATCGTTGGAAGAAAAAAATAGTAAATGAGATATGAAAAATAACAAGACAATATATGTTTAATGGCTCGGATTTCTTTTTTAATACGACCAAGTTTTCAAAAAAAAAATTCTTTCGTCCTTTTTTTATTTGTTTGTTTTTTGCTATTTGTTTGTTTAAAAAGAATTAAAATGCACATTAGTGTTATTTGGAGGAATGTCCAAACCACCAACCGCTTATGATATGTGGTAAAGAGAATTATTTCTGCATGGGTGTTTGAATACATAAAACACGATAAAGTTGGTAAAAATATTATCGTTTTATACATGCCATTCATAGGCGTCGGAACAGGAGGGGGTGGGGGGAAGGGAGGTTAATTTAGCCCCCACTTTTTTTTCTGCAAAAATAGACATTATATAGACATTGTACATTGGGGCGTAGGTTTACACCCCCCCCCCCCCCCCCCCCCCCCACACACACACACACTTTTTCAACCGACAAGTTGCAGTTGAGTTTAAAAACAGGTAAATGATAGTGTTTGGAAAAAATACTGGCACTGGAAGAAGTTCTGTCATAACCCCACACCCCCACCCCCACGAAATAGAATTTTCGTGTTTAGACGATTGACACATTTTCCTTTTTTGCGCCTACAGTGTTTCAAAATTAGCTCAGACAAGATTGCATGGACAGAATGACAGACAAGTTGAATCCTATACACTTGACCCTTAAAGTTCATTAGCAGAGGTACAATAGGTATCACTCCACCTCAGATCTCAACTCTGGAGACAGGACACATGAATTTCATAATTAAGAGTTTTTTGTTGTATCGTTTCCAAATGATTCTCACAGCATACTAAAACCGGTATGACATGCCCATCTCTTCTCATTCAAAAGATGCGAGGAAAGTTAAAGTTTTTGTGAGACGGACGGACAGAAGTAGACTGACAGACAGACAGACGTATGGGATTGAATGCCCCCTCGCGTTCGCTGAAGCGGGGGCATTATACACAATGGCTTTATAAGGAAGTTTTTTTAAAGTAAATTACCCAAAAGAAGCTTTTTAAAATGCAGACAAATTTAAAAGAAATATGGTATTCATCCTCTCTTCACCGGTAGAAGAATGTGCAGGGTTTGAAAACCCCTCTTTGAATTTACAAAAAAAGGGGGAAATGGGTTGCATGCAACCCTCTCTTTGACTTTGCTAAAAAGGGAGTCAAGAAGATAAAAGAGTCCTGATTTTTTTCCCGGAAACGTTTACTTTTAAAGTGTGTCTATTTTTTACCCCATACTTTTCGTGAAACGATGCTGTTTTTCTATCAGTGAACATCATACATTTAATATTTTGAATGATCAATTCTAAAATTATCATTATTTTTGTCAAACTGGAAAAAATAATATCTGGTTTTTATTCAATATTGTGTCTTTCCATGTTCAAGAAGTTTTAAAAAATGTACAAAATAGCTGTATAGTTGAAATTAAAAAAAGTATACACATATTTATTTCAAAACATTTAAATTGTAGAACTTTAAAGGAATATATTTGCTATCTGCTTCCAAATCCAATATATATATTTATATATCAAATTCATAAATTCTAATATAACTTTTGAACACATTCTTTCTAAAAATTACCATTTTAGTAATAAAATACGGGGCATTTCTAGACCAAACTCATTTCAAATCACGATGGTGGTCTGGTTTTCATTTCAAATTAAGATTTTACTTTACCATCGAGTTCCAGAGCGGATATACACGTTTTATCAGAATTAAAGAGAAACCTTTTCTTATTTTCCAAATAATTATAGTTTTTGAAAGTTCTTTAAAAAATCTATTATATCATAGGAAAAGGCATTCAAAGGTGTCTTTTGTCTTTGATATGGAGTATTTTAACGTCACTTGTATCGCACAGTGCAGAATCGGTGTATTTACTACTAAGTATATGATAAACATGTTTAAAGAACTGAAACTTATTTAGAGATAATGTTAACTAACTAATGATAAGTGTGACATCCATTTTTATTTTTCGACGATTTTACATTTTAAAAGTTTATGATTACTTGCAAGAATTTTAAAATGATATCTAATAAATAGAGATATTGCATGCAAATTTAGTTTGAAGACATTTAAAGATAGGCCACGGTACTTTTACTCATCAACGTATTTCAACAAACCTGCTTCAAATAACATTTTGGCGAAAATCCGACTAAAATCGGTCCCGCCGTTTCAAAGATAATCAGTGTTGAACATCTGCATTTGCACCTGTGAAAACGATCGACAATCCTTGATAATGTCACTTCCGGTTTAAATGCAATCAAGTTAAATGACGTCACAAGTGTGTCTCGCTTCCCTCAAGTGATAGACAGAAAACGCTGTTTCTGATAATTCTGATTGTCCATTAGAGGAAGAAATCGTTAAAACTTTCTTGTGGGTCGTCATGTTTTGATGAGGATTCATTGCTATGGAAAAATACAGAAAAAGTGGGAGTAGAACCCTCTCGTTTTGAGCCCTAGGTTAGTAAACCGTCAGACGAAGAAGAATCGACCACAAACGATGCGGAACCTGATGAAGCAAATCGTTTGCATACTATTGATTGGTATGTGAGTAAAACGATAGAAAATATTCACAAGTAGCATTTTAAATCATTATTTTAAAAATATATATTTAATAAAAACATAAATCGACACATTACCTATTTACCCCCCCCCCCC
>PRKT01000360.1:269999-304765 GCA_003671525.1 Saccostrea glomerata | reverse complement strand
GGGGGGGGGGGGTAAATAGGTAATGTGTCGATTTATGTTTTTATTAAATATATATTTTTAAAATAATGATTTAAAATGCTACTTGTGAATATTTTCTATCGTTTTACTCACATACCAATCAATAGTATGCAAACGATTTGCTTCATCAGGTTCCGCATCGTTTGTGGTCGATTCTTCTTCGTCTGACGGTTTACTAACCTAGGGCTCAAAACGAGAGGGTTCTACTCCCACTTTTTCTGTATTTTTCCATAGCAATGAATCCTCATCAAAACATGACGACCCACAAGAAAGTTTTAACGATTTCTTCCTCTAATGGACAATCAGAATTATCAGAAACAGCGTTTTCTGTCTATCACTTGAGGGAAGCGAGACACACTTGTGACGTCATTTAACTTGATTGCATTTAAACCGGAAGTGACATTATCAAGGATTGTCGATCGTTTTCACAGGTGCAAATGCAGATGTTCAACACTGATTATCTTTGAAACGGCGGGACCGATTTTAGTCGGATTTTCGCTGCCAAAATGTTATTTGAAGCAGGTTTGTTGAAATACGTTGATGAGTAAAAGTACCGTGGCCTATCTTTAACCATATTGTTCTTTATATGAAGTTATGGTAGCTTCCGTATCAGTTGCAGAAACTGAAATATACTACGATTTTTTTCGACTGCAGCATTTTACTCATTTAATTGAATGCTAACTTTCTTCTCAACATGATAGATTAAGTATTAGTATCTCACTGAGATATTTATTGTGATTAGTGTGTATGTATTAGTTTTAGGTTAATGGGAACTTTACATTATATATTTCTCTTTCTTGAGAGCTGAATCAAGATTAAAAATGTTCAAATTTAATTTCATGTGAAAAATATATCCCGAAGACAACATGTATTGTTTGTTTGAATACAAATCAACCATATGTCTGCGAGTTTAGATATATATTTTTTTCCGATGCAGTCGTTCACGCGTTTGGACGCAGATCTAGTATCAATTTCACTTCATAAATTAAAAAGTCTCAAACTAAAAGACAGCAAAATAAAATTCTTGTTTCATGCTGATTTTCGTTTGATGTTTTATTTTCTTTGCAAAACTTCTGAGAAAATGCCTATCCTGTTGTAACTGATTTTGAAAAAGAAAAATTATAATTCAGCTTTCATAGTATATGATTCAATTTTTTTAGCGGGTAGGAAAGACAACTGTACATCGACAGAAGATGACAAAAGATCAAACGCCAAGATTTCCATCGCCATAGTATTTACTTTGATCGCAGTCATTCAATTTACTTTTTATCTGTACTTTTCAATTATATACAAACCCCGCTTGTTGTACATTACAAAGTTTTGACACGTTGTGATGCTGATGTTCATAATGCATTGTTTTCAAATCTGTAAAAAATACTCTTTGTGATAACATTGTTTGTAATCTTTATTATTTCTTGATTCAGACTCGTAAAATACATATAAAAGAAAGATGTGAAGATATTTAAACCATGTTATAGGCAAATATTGTTTAACTGAGATAATCTGGTATAATTTCTATACACTGTAGCTTATATTTTGTATATAGTTGTCTCCTAATAACAGAAAGTAATAAATTAATTTAATTAGATTTTGAATCAATGGTTTTTTTGTGATTGGTGATACATAAATAAAACAGGAGGAAAATACTGTTTATAATATTTAAAAAAAATAATAAACGTAAATGACTGTGACAAATGATGCTTTCTGCTGAGAGCTTAGGACATCTTATTTATCACTTGCAGGCACATTTACGGTAAATAGATCTCTGTATAAGAGCATATCAATGAAAACATAATGCATATTACATAACTGCTTAGCTTGGTTATTGAAAAGTTAAACAAATCAATCAGCACTCCTGGAGAATGGTTTCATATCATCATGACTAAGCAATTCTCTGTCACCTTGAAAAGAGGAATTTTAGAGATTTGCTCCGACATGTTCCTATAAAAAAGATATCGTGGTATAAGACTCAAATCTAAACAATGAAACAATGCAAAAAAAAATTAATCGGTACAAAGGTTTTGAACAGGTGATTAAACACTGATTCCCAGAAATGCTTGGAGAAATTAGTATCCTATGTCGACCAGTTACGCCTGCAGTAAGCCCTAACTACTGAACAAGGAGACATAGTCAAAATATATAGATTAAAGTCTAACCATTAGTATAAAACTGTCAGCAGAAATACTTTGAAATGTAATGCTGTTTGTGCTTACTGGGTCATTATAAACACGATAGAATTTTGATTTAATTCTCTAACCACTTATTTTTCTGTTAAGAAACGTATTGATGATTTTAAAATTTAAAAAAAGAATAAATTGTTAGGTCAGATATATATTTTATTAAGAAGAAGATCGTAAGTATTGGGATTTGTCCTTCAAAACTTGAAAATAATTTCCTGTACACAGAATTATATACATTTATATCTTATTATGCTTTCTTTACAAGGGTAAAGAGCTTTCCAGATAAAATTGAAGAACCCTTGATTCTTTAACAATAGTGAATATTATCGAGATATCCGTTTTTCTGTAAGTGATTATGAAGTAGGATATATATGTTATAAAAAGAAATTTGTTTGCATGATATTCAGAACAAAAGTCATTTGAGTCATATACAAATGACTGAGGTCTGTATTATGGGAATTCAAGCATACAGTTTGCAATTTTTTGCAAAACTTATGTTTTATATTATGTAGTAAAGAACAAAGATATGAGTAGCAGAGACTGCTTTCGGTTATTTATCCTTGTTATTATATGTGTACCGGAAAGTTTAAATCAGCTACATGCATATCCACCGTAAGTAAAATTTTTATTTCTCTTGATTTAATTTTTTTAGCTGTCATAGTTACCAGTGCTTACCATTACATCTCTCTCTCTCTTTCTCTCTCTCTCACACACACACACACAAACACACCCTTTCACACCCCCAAGGATTATATTCGAGTGTGATGAAGCGTGTGTATAGTGACTCTATAAACCTAATTAAGATATTTTCTTTTCAGACTTCTCAGAATTCCTCGCAGTTACTGCATTTTCAGGATCGAAGGAGAATGCATCAGTATGTTTATAAAAAAAAAAAACACTTTATAGAATGGGGCACATAAAACTTAATATAATATTTTAAAAGTAAGTAAATGTTCTTATAATTTTTATATATATAAAACTTGTATCTATGTACATGTATATGGTTCTATCTTAAAGATCACTGATAAAATGCCGTCAAATATTTGATAATAGTTCTTTAAAGATTATTAAACCTGCAAAAATAAAATCGAAAGCATGAGATGAGTTTTTTTAATCCATCAACATTCGAAAAACGTTTAATTTAGGATGTAGGAAGGGATATAATGGTAGTAATTGTGATAAACCCTGCAGATACCCTGCCTATGGAAAGGATTGTCAGTCAAAATGTAATTGTGAGGAACAGTACTGTAATCATAGCAATGGATGTAAAGGTATGCTCTTGTTAAAGTAGTTGGTTGTACGAGTTGCAATTTCCTGATTCCAAATCAAATTATCAAGAATCGATGGGGATAAAGAGTACCCATGAACGTTTTGTGGCGATGCAAATGAGAACTTTTTTTAGAAACAAATCAATAATTCAAATTTATCCAAATATTTGAATGGTTGTAAAACTTAT
Organism: Saccostrea glomerata; assembly: GCA_003671525.1. Lineage (NCBI taxonomy): Eukaryota > Metazoa > Mollusca > Bivalvia > Ostreida > Ostreidae > Saccostrea > Saccostrea glomerata. The sequence goes on along the minus strand of PRKT01000360.1, from coordinate 301,111 downwards.
ATTTATATTCTTAACAAGGTTAACAATTTACTTTCATTTTCTGTCACAGAATGTATAACATAGGTGTGGACTTCTATTCTATGATCTGCATATTTGGTGTTTACATATAGAAGTACGCATCCATGTTAGAAATATCGGGTGTTAACACGCATTGTGGAGATATTACAAATATGTTTACATATGAAAAATAATAGTGGCGGTCATGAAGAGCTTTTAGTTAAAATAAATAAAAACGTAAATAAACGTTTTCCAATGTTCATTTTAGATTTTTCTTTCATTGAAAAATGTTTTTTAACTATAGCAGTTATATCACAAAGTAAAACAAAATAAAAAACAAAAAAGAGAGAAGAAATCAAATATCAAAGCATATGACTCGAAATTATCTTAAATGATAATCCCTTTCAAGAGCAACTTGCTAACCACTAGACCAAGTAGTCACACATACATAACCATTTAAAAAAGGACATTATTCTTTATATTAAGCAAGTGTATTTGAATTTTGATTTTTTTTCTTATGTTTATGTCTTAATTGATCAGAATCTATTTTTATGTTATATTATTCAGCTTTTGTCAGATTTGAATGCAAAATGCAGATGTTTATGAACATTTCATATAACCAACACACAGTGAAATTTGTGAAAAATGAATTTTGTGATTTTTTATTCATCTTGTAGGCATATAGCTCGGTTTTTCACTCCAGGTTGGTGAAAAAATATCTCTTTTCGAATGATTGATTGATTGATTGTATACTGTTTAACGTCCCTCTCCAGAATATTTCACTGATATAGAGACTTCACTATTGCCGGTGAATGGCTGCAAATTTAGGCCTATGCTCGGCACTTACGGCCTTTGAGCAGGGAGGGATCTTTATCGTGCTACACCTGCTGTAACACGGGGTTTCGGTTTATACGGTCTCCTCCGAAGGACCGCCCCATTTAGTCGTCTTTTACGACAAGCAAGGGGTTGCTGAGGACCTATTCTAACCCGGATCCCAACGGGGCCTATTTCGAATGATAATCAATATTTGATTCCCACTCACTATTACACATTTCATTGCCACTAAAAATTTAAAATGAATTTAAAATGAACGTAAATTCGGGAAAAAAATTCTTATGATAAAATGTGTTAAACATTTCTTGTAGAGTGTATGATGGGATATAATGGTAGTAATTGTGACAAACTCTGCAGATACCCTGCCTATGGAAAACGTTGTCTGTCAAAATGTAATTGTGGGGAGAAGTACTGCAATCATAGCACTGGATGCAAAGGTTTGAAAGTTTGAAACAGTTGGTAATACACAATTTGCAAATATCATTTGCATTCCGTTGCAACTGGAAACTAAATGCTTCAAAATTTGTTTCACTTAATAACCAAAGTCTTGTTAATGTTTCAAATGCATCAGCTCTTTGAGAGATCTCAAAGCTTTACGCGGTGAAGATCTTTTAAACAATTTAAAAGAATCTTTCTCATTAAGTGTTCATATCACTGCAAATGGAATGTGTTTTAGTAAAAAGTGTTATATATTCTTAATTGATATCTTCCCTTCATACCACATGAATTCATAAATTTTACAAAAGTGAAATTTAAAACAGTGAAATGTGTTAATGGTTAGTCCATACTTAAAGCAACCTTTGCAAAAAAAAATTAATTAAAAACGAGTCATTGACTGGCTAGTTACGAGCCACGCGTTTTTACTTCATCGATCGTATTAACGCATTTCACCAGTGTGTTCAGCTGGCTGTCGGATGCTTCGACCACAAGGATATCAAAGATAGTGGATCCTCGAAGGTAGGAGGGGTTATTAGCTCTATAAGTGTCAATGTTTACTAATCCTTGGCACTGGTTTTCATTTAAATATTATAAATTAAGTACACATATATTTCTCTTACATTAGAAAAAAACGTCAGTAATATACATATTATGTACACAATTGTATTGTCTATGAAATGCGTTTTTAAAAGCGTCGTATTGTTGCATATTATTGACTAAAAAATAAACATAATTTGTAACTACTTCATAACCTTTGCTTGAATGTAATTGTTTTTTTTTATTTTGTAAAGAATAGACTGTTCAAAAGATTTTCCTATATAATTATATCAAAGTCAATCTTTTATAGTGTCCATTGTAGGAATCGCATAATGTTTGGAATTCTTAACAAATTAATTGATTTTCTTTACTTGTAGGGAATAGGATGGATATGGGTCACAAATACTGTTTGTCATGAAATTCTAAACCAAGTTAGTTCCTGTTTGAAATAATAATTCATATCATATTCATTTTTTTATTAAATAAATTGACATATATAAGAGTATAATACAGCTTATAGTGTTAAAAGAAAGCAAAAATTTAAAATAGATAAATAACAGCATTATCAAAGAATCATTACCACATATTATGGTTCTAAAGCCACGTGTAGCGTAATAAAATCAATCATTTTTTTTCCGAATCAATTGAAGCAACTTGTTTGAAGGATATTTCGGATGTTTTCATATATTATTGTTCCTTTAATGAAAACCTAATATGGCGGTGCTCTGACTAAATTGAGAACACAGGTTTGTAATGTGACTGGTCATTTAACAAATAAGACTCTCTAAAACTGTTACAAAGTAGTAACTTCTATATCAAAAGAGACTTTACATATCATGGGTTTATTGTGCATAATCCATATCTATGATTGCTACAAACACTTTTGACATTTCATCGCCACCTTTAATATAGACCTTTACCAAAAGTATAACAGTAAGTCTTCTGTAGAATTTATTCTATTTTTAGTTTTCATACTTTTGTTTGATTATATTTTCTTTTAGATAGGTCACAACAGTTCGTTATCTTCATTCTTTTCTTTTGTTGCAAAATACCATTGATAAAGTTCTTGTAGTGAAGCTACTGGTCCCTATTGTTAAAATCTGTGCTTCGAATCTATTTTTCGTGCGGAATAATGGTTTCAGCAACAAAAAAGGACCACAGTGTTTACTCGTGTTTTCTATTATGATGTTTTTAAACGTTTATTATGAGAACTCTTTTGAGCAAATACGGAAATCCTTAACACTAGGAATAGCAAACACTTTCATTTAATTAAATACAATTAATAGCTTCCTTTAAATAAAAAATTAAATAATACTTCACGTACAAGGATCATGAGGAAAAACTGCTCTGTCTCTACGTAAGAGACTAAATGTAGTTTAAGTTTTAAAAGGAACTTAAAATTACATTTGTTTGAAAGCATTTTTATCGTTTGTTGTAATGCATCATATTCTAGTTGTGTTTGTTTCCAAAAGCAAGTTTATTTATCTGCTATTTGATAAAATGTTTATGTTTGTTTGTTTGTATGTTCTTTAACCCCAATCTCGAGAATTTTTTACTCATATGGAGACACAACCACTTGCCGGTGGAGAGCTACAAATTCTGTCCTATCCTCGGCACTCATTGATCAGGGAGGTGTCTTTTTCGCACCAGCACCTACTGCGACACGGGACCTCGGTTCACACGGTCTCATCCGAAGGACCAGTCTCCACGTCCCACAGTGGAATTCGAACCCTCGACGTAAGGATCTACTCCTTACATCTATATACTACAGCAGACGCTGCGCCACAAAGGCTACGAATGTTTATTTAAAATCTTTCCCATGAAATGTTCTTTTGATATCAAACTTTTTTCGAGAATTTCTACCTTTGAAACATAATGTTTTCAATTAGTTAAGCAGTCTTATTGATATTACAGAGAAATATTATTCTGTTGATATCTTTATTTGCTGTATGCAATGCCTAGTTCATAAGCTAGTAACTATGTAATTGAATCTCTATACAGATTTTTTTTCTTTCTTGTGTCCATTTTACAAAAGAACTTACGACTAAGACCAAAAAACTTCAGATCATTGTAAAATTTTGCAAAATTAATAATTCTCTTTGAAATTGTTTGTGTAAAATTGTCTCATCACATTCCTTTTAAAAGGTTAAAAATAATTTTTGATATATTGTTCATTAAAAAGTTATATGAAAAATTAAATTTGGTCTTAAGTCGTTGGTCCTTTTGTAAAACGGGCACCTGACTCTTATAACCTTGAACATCTTGCAAAATGGAAGACCATGGTCCTTTTACTTATTATTAGGTATGTTGCTGACTGTCTACAGAAATATATAGATGACGAGGTACCACCCTGTATGAGATTGGTCTTTTCTAAAGAAAGTCAGAAACAATCCCGTAAGTTTCAAATTTTCTTGATCATAATGCGAGTCACGAACACAAAAAAGCCCTTTAGCAATATTTATCAATATGGAACACATAAACACACAAAATACCAAGCAAGAGAAAAATAAATACGAAAGGAAGGACATAAAATAAATAAACATTGCCTCTATTCAATACAGATAACTAGTACGCAATGACCGACATTTTGATTTACTCAGCGCTTTACTGATACTCACACCTCTGTATGCACATTGTAAAGGACATTTTTAATGATCATCTCAGTTTGGTGTTAATACTTAGTGGTGGTTCGGACCAAGGTAAAAGTAGATTAACACATAGTTTTTCCTTAAATTATTAAATAATTATTACATGTACGATTATTTCACCTTTTGAATTAATTATTTTATTACATATAAGTTGGAATAGAGGGAATTGCCTCAATGTTGTAGTATAGAGTGGTGATTAGCTAGCAAAAACGAATATAATACAGTTTTTAGTGTAAAATAATTATATAATTTTTAGACTTCCAGATGAACAGGAAATTAAAATGTTTGTATAAGGATCTCGTAATCATTTTCAGTTATTATGGTTTTGGATTTAGCTTTCACTATTTAAAGTACATACAGGGCAATATGTGTAAAGTATTACATGTATTTAGAAGATGTTATTTATTATTGCGATGTATTTGTTTGGCTGAAGTTGTTTGTTTGAAAAACACACCTAAAAGTAAGTACTTAGTAAGTGGTTATAATGTGCCTATATGTGTATATAATTTATCATTGAGTCAAAATGACGACTGACTTTTTTCATACTAATCATTAGTCCATTACTATAGTATTTATACACTGAATTGCTCTATGTAAAGGCCAGTCGTATAGCATTTCCCCAATTCAAAGCCGATTTTTTTTTTTCACTTTTGCAACTGCAGATTCAATCAGCCAATGACATTTGGTTATTAGATCTTGACAAAAAATACTCTAATTTTATTTCCATATCCAAGTGCAATGAGCATGGAAGTAGTGATGAATGTTTAAAACATCGAAGGAATCCATGTTATCTTGATATTTTTACCGCCATTATTGAACATGGGGTCGGGCTAATAGCAGGAAACATACAATATTGCAAGTTTTACTATACAAAGGAAAACAATTTTAGTCTAGACAATCTGTAAACGTCATTACATGTATATCTGTAATGAGAAATACAAGTCTAATTTCTGGATAACAATTTTTAAAACTTGCAATAATAAGAAATTAATACATGACTGTACATTTAATGAAAGGTGGGACTAATATCAGTAAAACACTCATTGAATGGAATTTAAAAAAAAACAAACAAACAAAATTAATTCCCATTCTGTTTCAATAAATTTATTTTGTTTAAAAGAAACAAATATAGTTTTCCACTTTATTAAAAGACGAATTAATGAACATTTTTGAATATTTTATGTAATTAAATGATTTTTTTGTAACAGTTGGAGAGAAATCTGAGTAAGTTTAATTTTTCTATTGGCCTATAGTTTTATGAAGTTTAGGACAGAATGGCCTATAACATTTCTGGTAAATATGCCATGTGTCCTATAGTTCCTTATTTCAGTCTGAAACCCTGCTGTTCGTTATCTGCATATCATTCTTTCCTCTAGAACAATCCATGCCAAAAATGTCTAATAGTCTACTGATTTAATATCGAACTTTAAGTATACATGCAACTGACAATATAGCCAAGAAAACATGAAAAGAAACTATGCGTGTCATTTCATGAGGATATGGCATGTAGCATATACCTGGTATTCTAATGAATTAACAAACTTTCATTTTAGGTATGGACTGCACCGTAGGATATATAGATGGAAGATGCGATATGCCCTGTCGCTACCCAAGTTATGGAAAATTATGTCAGCAACAGTGCCATTGTGAGAAGGAATACTGTAATTATAAGAACGGGTGTCTAGGTTTGCTATAATTAAAATAAATGTAGTCTTTATTTTATAACAAAGAATTTATATAGCGAGGGAGGAGAAAGGGTTTTCATAGTTAGTATTCTTAAGGATCGTGTAATGCACTGGTTTTATACTTGTGGAATTCAAATTTTCCCTAAGAATGTGAAAGGTCGCTCAAAATGTTGACCATAGAACGTTTTCCTTCTCTCACAATTCATAAATGACCACCTTGACTCTATTCTGAACACGTGATATGTCAGTGAAAGAAAATCAATGAGAATGATTTACACTGTTTACGATTTTCTTTATACATCTTTATAGATAAAAGTTGGCTGGGTCAGTGTGGTCATTTTTACGGAGAAAATATTTTTTTCCACAGATTGTCCACCGGGTTCCAGGGGAGAAGGTTGTGAACATAACTGCACATACCCAAATTATGGTGTATATTGCCGGTCAATATGTGACTGTTCGGAAGAAGAGTGTGATTATATCACTGGTTGTGAAGGTGAGGAGAGAAATTGTAAGATTATATATAAAGATGATTTTAAAAATTACATCATTCTTCTCTCACTTTTCGACAAGAAAAGAAAAACAGAGAAAAAATGATGATTCTTAATATTTGCAAATATTATAACAAAACCTCTTTAACAGGTTGTGAAAGATTATTTGATTTATTACATAAAAAGAATTAATTTCTTAATAACAGGTATGACAAATGAATGTACCTTGACAAAAGACAGAAAAAGTTCGAAAACCTTGCTTTCTATTACTTTCGTACTTGGTTTTATTGCAGTTATTCAGTTTGCTTTTTATATATATTTTTCAATATTTTACAAAACCTCAGCCACTGCACATCACAAAGTTTTGAAATGTTATTTATTTTAGATTCATTTGAACTTTAATTTGATCTCTGTGCATAAATTGTTCTTCGAACAATATTGTATCAGCCACTGTACATCACAAAGTTTTGATTTGTTAATTATTTTAGATTCATTTGAACTTTAATTTGATCTTTGTGCATAAATTGTTCTTCGAACAATATTGTATCAGATAGAATAATGTGCACCAAGGATAGGCTATTTATTTACATATATGTCTACTGTATGTATAATTATATTATTTACAAGAATTTTAAATGCGATGGCATTCAAAACATCTATGTTTGAAAGAGGACATTGATGAATAAGCCAACAGAACAATTTAAAAGAAATATATTTTAGTGTAACATACACTAGAATTCTTACTATTATAATTGATACATTTTTTATCTTTAATAGGTAGAATTTATACTGTATGAGATATTTTTGTTAAATAACATTTATTAAAGCAAGTCAAAAAAGAAATTATTTTTGAAGGTATCCATAAATATTTTTTTGAAGTGGGTTCCTTAAAAAGGGGTAATTGTTGTTGTCAGTTAGAATTATGAATACACATCTGTTTTTCAACAAGCATAAATAAATTCTTAGAACAGGATAATGAAATTTAAAAACAATATATGTAACATAAACTACATTTCCCGGAAAGAACTCTATGTGAATGATCGTGAGAAATAGTTTTTTACACCAGGAGTTTATACTATAACTTTGGCATTGTAAAGACTGAAACGGACGCGTTTTTATTACACCATTATGCTGATTCAATTAAATGCTTATTGAAATGATAGACTTTGCTTGTTTTGGGTTGATATATACAATATTTTTTCATCTTTATAGACACATTTTGTCGAGTTGATTTATTAATTGTTACAGGAATAAACATCTATACATTCTGTCAGCATATCTGTGATGTACAGGATTGGTTAAAGAAGGGATTCTTCTCATAACATTCGCAATTTTTTATGGTAAAAATTTTAATGAAATGTGATGATAGTATCGAATTAAATATATAGTTTTATTTACGAGAGAGCTAAGGTCAAGGTCATAATCATTTTCCTTTACTCCATGAAAAATAATATATCAATGTTGATCATGTGATACCTACTTCTATTTCAAGAGTTAATTTTTTTCACCACATAGAACTTATAAGAAGATCTTAGCTAAATTACCTTTATTAATTATTTTTCAATTTAAGGAAATATTTTACATTTGATATTAACATATGCTTCGAATATTTATGTACTTCCTCGTATTGATGTGATCATGGTCACGCTTTATCCATGGAAACTAAGAAATGTTAGAATATTATTAAAATCAAAGCTGTGTCCAGGAGCTTTCAAATACATTTTGTCTTTCTGGTGTAGTTGTTCACGAGAAGAGATTTTTTTTAATTCTTGATTATTTTTTTGAAGATACGAAGAGGAGGGATAACTTTTTTTTATCCCTTTAATACATAATAATTAATAATACATTTTAATGTTCAAAAGAACAGAATGAAACGCTATACTGGAAATCCCATACTAAAAACAATACTTTTTGTTGATTGTAAAAAGAAAAAAAAAGAACAAACAAACAAAAATAGCTAAATTTCATGCTGCCATTTAAAATTAGCGCTCTTTTCGGCATCGGTCGTAAAATTCAAAGCATTGTGCATATCAGCTGAGGCTATCCAATACTTCGAGCACATGGACATCGTGTATTTAGATTCTAAGGGATCATAAATAAAGATAGTGGGAAATTAAAAGAATCACTACTGTCAATCTACCAGTACAATAGTCTTAGCTTCTGGATTGGCTGCAAATAAAAAAAATTACATTAATTATATGCATTGGAATTTTTATTTTGAAATTGGGAGTGCAAAAAATATGTGTAGAAGGAATATCAATCATTTACATGTATTTTGTGCAAACTATTCCATTGTATAGTATATCGCCGCTTTAAATTGCTTTAAATATAAATTTTGTGGGTTACATTAAGTTGATGTTTTATATATCTGAGTTATTTTTTTCTTTTGTAGGATAAAATGGATAAAAAGCGAATTATAACTGCATTGTATACTGAATACACTTCGTTAGAGTCTGTTGCACTCTTGCTTTTCTAAATAAAAGTATTTTGTATTTTATTTTATAGATGATTTATATACGGTTGAACTGGTGAATTAATTAAGAACATAAAAACGAATTTTTCATACAATGTTGTACTTTGCCTTGGCCTAAAACCATTTGTCCTTGACTCCTTCGGTGATTCGTAGCCTTTGAAAATGACACTGATCTTGAAATAAAATACATGTACCTAGGAAATACCAGTATCAATCAGCATAAAATAATATACACAGTTTGATTGATTGAATGGTGTTTAATGTCCGTCTCAAGAATTTTTCTTTCAGATGAAGATGCCTACAATTGCTGGTAGAGAGCTACAAATTTTATCCAACACTCGGCACTCATGACATTTTTTGCATAGATTTTGTTTTTCAAAATACTGTTAAAATGTTTCCAAAGTTATTTCAAAAAGTGATCGAGCGAAAGTCCAAGAACCCAATTTACCATTTATCAGTAATTATTATTTCACTACAATATTCTTGATGCAACAATACAATCACAAGATGATAATTATTTCTGTATATATGCATATACTTGGCATTAAGTTGTTTCATGGCACGAAAGAGAAAGGGAAGCACTCCAAGATTAAAACCAGATCAAAATTATGTATGATAAAAGAGGAAATTCAAGCAAACCATATGATGTACGAATGATGTACTTCTTGGAAAGAGACGTTTAAAACTTATCAGATGAATCTTTAAACAGAACAGACAACGTGTTGAAGAGACTGTATTGACACATAAGTGCTCATAATTAAGTACTTAATTTCGTTTTGATCCTTTGCTGACTCAATACAAGGTTAAGTATTCCAATGGTCCCTAAAATACTATTATGTGTTTATCGGTAAATAAATGTTGAAATACTTAAAGATTTTAATAAAGTGAATTTAGAGTTTTTTGATAATAACACATTTGATAAGAAAAATTAAAGGAAAGGAGTACTGGGCTTTGTGATTATGATTATCTCTCTTTGCTAATTTGTTATTTAATTGTAACATTGCCTTCGTTACAATGAATTTTCAAATGTAGACTTGAAAATCATTTTAACGTTTGTAGTATATCATATAATTACAAATTACAATACTTGAATACAGTCATTATAATATGACGATTTCAACTATTGTGCAGGCTCACTTATCTGTAACACAGATAAACATGTTTCTGTTTTCACAACCGTACTTCAAGAAAACATCGGGATTATTTATCATCAATTGAATAGTATGTTTCGTCATAGAGCAAAGGTAACGGATATACTGTATACCTTTTGATTGTCGTCATCACTGTCCATCTTTACCAGAAGGCCGTCAGAGGAGGTACTGCAGACAAAGTAAGGACTCTACTCCTGTAGTCTGATCACTTCTATCTGTTATTCTCTATGTTTACGGTTCTTGCTTTACGATCATTGTAAACTAAATCTCTATTCTCTTTATGATCGTTTTGTCATAAATGTATAGTTTTTGACTTGAATTTGATTTACTCCATCAATATGCCATAAAGGTTGTAATGCTCCAACATATGCTCAAACCAGATATCTTCTCTTTCAAGACATGTAATGCTTGATAAATTTGTTAAGTGGGTGCTAAGGATGGTGATGAGCTGTGGTTTGTTTAGCAATGGTATGACTAGAGTGGAGGAGTAAGATTCTGTTCTTCGTAGAGTGTAGTCCAGATCATCTGTAGTAACGGATATTACTGAAAGGGAAACAAAACGTCCTTTGCATGTTCTGTGTTGAACTTTGAGGACGGTGATAAAATGGGAAGGATACATGTTGCATTAATTTTTGGGGGTTACTTTCGAAATTCAGCATTTCAGGTTATGTATATAAAGGAACAGGGCATAAACACGAAATTCTGAAAATTTCGTCAGTGGGACCAGGTAACTGGAAGGACTATACACCCCCATCTGAACGATCTCACCAGCCGTGAATCCTATGTATTGATCAGGAAGACGGCATAATTCGAAGTCACATCAAGTATAAAAACAATGACACACGTTGGTGTAAAACATGTTAGTCAAAAGACAACTCAAGACGATGAAAAGAGTAAGCATCACCTGTCCACATGTATTAATATTATAAGCCTAATTCCAAATATCTATAAAATATATTTCACTTTACTACGTATCCCTAAGAGTAATGCATGTGTAGCTTACCATGGATATATCTTCAAGTAGGCTAGAACCGTTTGCGCTACCACCAATGACTTTGGAGTAAAATTTATGATGATCCTTCAGTCCTAACAAATTTCCAATCTAATTTTAATTACATTGAACAACTTTAAGTCAAATGTTCGTTTGAAATAAATAACCAGCAAATTCGCATAAGTTCTCTCTCTCTCTCTCTCTCTCTCTCTCTCTCTCTCGTAGAAACCGGTCACGGTAACCAAATGGTAGATCGTTCGCTTCGTGATCTGGAGGCCTGGGTTTGATTCTCGTTCGCGTCGCAGCGTCAAACCTAAGACGTAAAAATAGGTAATGACTGTCCCTTCACTAAACGCTCACCATTAGAAGTGAAAGTCAGGGGTCCTTTGGATATGCCCTTAAAACGTAGGTCCCGTGTCACGGTAGGCGTTGGCACAATAAATTTAAGAACCCTCAGTGCTCAATGGCCCTAATTGCTAAGTATAGGTCTAAATGTGAAGCCCTCACCCGCATACGGTCACGTCTCCATATGAGTTTAAAGAAATCTCTAGAGGGACGTTAAACAACATACATTAAATCAATCTCTTTTGTAAAAGAAAAAAGAAATGATTAATTATAGCAATATAACATAGTCCGATTACATTTGTTTTATATTATAATGGTGAATGTTTCTTGTAATAGAGTCTTCATTTGCAGTATCATTTTATCTTTATTTTCTTCCAAAATTCAGCAGAATTAATCACAAGAATGTTGCTATTCCAATATCAGATATATGCATCATATCCAATAAGATAGTTACAAAATAGTTTAAAAAGAAAGTTAAAAATTCCCAAGACGGACTATTAAAATCAACGAAGAAACGAATAACAACACATTTCCAAACAAGTCTAACCAGTACAACCAGGCAATCAACCTCTCCTCGGGAAGTTGGCTCTTTGTAATGATTAAATACACCAGGCGTATCATTGTTTTTCCGAGCGTAAAAATAGCTTTTGCAAGCTGAACCCCCTCGTTTAGCCATGTATCTGCTTTAAACGCTACAATTAGGCAAATAACAATCTGTGGCATATCTTCTAACCAGGTAATAACAGGTGGAACACACATAGGGAGTGTCTCCATGACTTTTGTAGGTATTATATCTTTTTTTATGAAAGTTGTAATGAAAAGACAGATGCTGATCACGATACCTATGCTTCCAAATATCAGAACTGCAAAGACTGGTGCTTTTAATGCCTTTGTCTCATTTAAGTCAAGTATAATGGTGTTGTTTTCGTCCAGTGTTTTGTAAAACATCCCATCTATTACAAGATCTACTACGTCAAGGAGAGGAAAGAGAGTCATGCGCATTTTAGAATCTAAAGTTAACTCCATATTAGTGTTTGTCGGAATGTTGCCCTGTAAATTAAAGGAATGTATATAAATACCAACAATGCCTTTCAAATCTCTACAGATTTGTTCATCGTGTCTTTTATAAATGAATATGGTTATCATAATTATTTTTTAAATATAGAATAATACATACCCTTTTCAATATCACGTCCTGTATCAGCCCGAGACGCCAATGCCAGCCCTCGAGCTTTTGGCCGTCTGGCTAATATTGGTGTCTCTGGCTGATACAGGATGTGATATATACACAATCTATTGTCTCATACGGTTTGGGTTTGTTTCTTCTTATATTTCAAATGTGCTCGATCCATATTTTTCTTGAAAATAATCTTTTATTTGTCAATTAGATTATCCTCAGATTCAAAAAGTTAAAATTAAGAGAATATTTATCCCCCCCCCCCAAAAAAAGGTGTATGATCACAAGTACTGATTGTTTAAGGTTTAATTTACTAGGGTGTGATATTGATCCGTATCAGCCCTGCAAATCAATATCATCCCTGCTGGGTTGATAGGGCTTTTGTGACCTCAGGCATATCGCATATATCACAGTATCGTCAGTCCGGGCTCAGTGGTGTGTCCAAAGTTTAATAATTGTACACATCCAGTGCCTCTTGAATCGTAAACATTAACAATAACAGGGCTCCTGTACTGTTTACAAAAACAGTTAACAATGAATGGGTGTATTCAATTTGTTAAACCGTGTACACAACACCGATCACAGGTTGACGATACTTGTGAGAAGGTTTTGCTTTCGAACATTTCTACTATGAATTTTCTGGATTATAAATGCAATATTTTTTATCAATAAACAACAAAATTGCATCTTTTATGAAACATTAAGGAAAAGGTCGAAATTTCTGAAAGTACAATGATGTATTAATCAAATGCGTCCTGTAATTAGTACTTCCATTAATTTCCAGATAAGTTTTTTAAAATTATATTTTCATGTGAAAAGCTATTGCAATATACAAGTCGTTATATTATACAGAACATTTGAGAACAGAAAATGGTAAGTTCAAGTTTGTGTATGCACCTTTAAACTAAAAAAATCCCTTATTTTGAAGTGAATTATCTCTCCGCTTAACTTATGAGTTGTTACATTGATATCCCTCTAGGCAGTCATCGTTACGGTTGGTATCGTTGCAACTACACAGGTAGATAACTGAGGTGTCACTTGATAGTTTTTTCACTTGATATGTATACATTGCGAGTTTTTATAATAACTGAATTTCTGAGTGGATTTTGTGATATATTTTTTCTTCATTTAATACGTTCCAAAAATAATGCCAAATCATCTTCTTCCCTTGAAAATCGTGTCAATATCTTAATGCAACCACAATGATACATAACATTGATCAATGAACCGTAGCGTGAGAAAAATTTATGTTCACAATATCACTGACCCAGGTACAGTGTACATTGCTTTTAGCGTATTCATAACACTATCCTCAAGATTATTACAGAAAGAGCACATTAACAATGAACTTGAAATTAAAGCCTATATAAAAAGTGGGTCTTTTCTTGGCATTAATTCCATAGATATTCAGGTCTGTGATATTTATTAGAATGGTCAAATGTCTAATGGGTCTGTTTTGGAGGTGTTTGCTAAATTTGAAATTACGAAGAAATCAAAGATGCTACTTACTAAGAGGTCACTCCGCAACAGCTAAGACCAACAGTAACACCTTATAAGCTTTGCTTTTCATAAAGCCTGTTATGTCATCTTTTTTGGTTTTATTAGTGTCATAGAATAAACAGTGTAATGTAACGTGTATTCTCGGCTATTTGAGGCAGAAAATTCTTTTTAAGGAAAGGGAGGGGTGTACTCAGAAAAAAGACTACTAGTCTGAACTATCTTTGATTAGAAAGAAAGTCTCCAAACACGAGAATCTTATCTCATGGATATCAAGGGAGGAAAGATTAAAAGATTTTAACTTTTTAGAAAAGTTAAGTGCATATTAACCATAGACTGAAAAAAAGTTGTATACTCTGTAAAAATAAAAAGATATGCAACAAAATAAAAGATTTTTTCAAATAAATTTCTTCTTTTATACCTTTTTTAATTCTGTACCTTCATAATAACTGCAATGTCATAGTGTTTCTACCTATTCCTTCATTGGTCATTCATTAACAAAACTAGGAAATTCTGCCTTAAATTAGAGAGATGTCATTAAACTCTTAAAAGCAATTTTAAAAAAAAATCAATTGATTTTCAGAAATTTTTATCATTATCATGGATCAAACAGTCCTTTTAAAACCATGGATTTCATATGGTATGTTTCATACTCCCTATCCACCTTCTTCGAAGGCATTGTTTGATTGCATTTTCGTACGTCCCTTTTAAAGTTTAAAGCTACGCTATTCTGACCATTGCAATTGTAAGCAATTTCCTCTTAGAATTATAATAAAGCTTTAGGGGTTATAACAAAAAAGTGATTACTATACAAATCATTTGAGCAATACAGATTGTGGAATGGAGCACAAAACACAAACCCCTGAAGAAAAATAGAGCACATAAGAAATTAACCTCAGTCTTCCAGTGGCCACATGGCCACACCCTTTCTGGATCGGTTACTGGTCATCAGAATTATAATCTGCAAACAAAAATGTTGCTAATCTTAAGGTCTTTTTTGCATATTTATGCTTATTTGTAGAGAGTTAAACATTTTTTACTTTACCTAATAATACATCGGGGCTCCACTAGCTCCTCAATTACGGAGTTTCTGTTTCTGTTTTAGGTCACATAAATGCAGTGATTTAATCTTTCTCTTCAACAGTGGGGTATATACATGTATACCCATCACATTCGTTATGCTCGGCTGCATATAGCATGCTTTAAAAAGGTCGCTGTAGCATATTGTGTAAGCACATCGTACGTTATCCTGTTGTATGCATTTTTTCATATAATGTGCATTTGTCTTTGTTTTTCCTCACTTTCGTTACAGCGTGGGGTCATTAAATCTCACTCAGTCTTTTTGTCTTTCGATCTGTCTGTCTGTCAGTCTGTCACAAGAACTTAAATCCTGGATATAACTTTTGAATTAGAAATAACAGGACTTTCAAATTACACAAGTGTTGTATATTAACTGCAATACGATCTTTCACAATATTCTATGACCTTTGACCCCTTATCCTTGACCTTCAACTCTGACAATTTAAAATTTTTATAACAATTATGATAAATTCTGTGTGAGAAGAGATATGGCTTCCATAAAGCACATGTACATTAGCTATGACAAGACTATTCGAAATGTACTATGGTTTTTGACCCCATGTCCTTGACCTTGAAGTTTGAACTACTTTTCAGAAATGTTATCTCTGTTTTTAAGTTTGATAAAGAAAAGATAAGGCTTTTATATCGGACAAGTGCACTATCTTTGACAAGACGTTTCCAAGTATGTTATGATTTTTCACTCCTTGATCTAGACCTTTATCTTTGAATTTATTGTCATTAAAAGGACTTATTTCATTATACACTGGTATTTGATAATTGGTTGATTGTAAATTGTTTAACGTCCCTCTCGAGAATTTTTCACTCATATGGAGACGTTACCACTTGCCGGTGGAGAGCTGCAAATTCTCAGGGCCATTGAGCATGGATGGATCTTATTTGTGCCAGCAGTTTCTAAGACATGGGATCTCGGTTTATACGGTCTCATCCGAAGGACCGCATTATATTTGAATATGACATATGATAGGGCGTATATTTTATAAGTACAATGCCTTTTTTAAAAAGTTTCTGAATGAGCTATGATATTTAACCCCGTAACCTTGTCATTAAGTTTGATCTTACTTTAAAACATTTTATTAGTGTTGCTAACTTTTAAAGTATTCATATTTGACATGTGCCTTACCTGTGACAGGCATTTCTGAATGTAGGATTTTACCCCCAATGATCTTGAACACTTTGCAATTCTGATAAGTTTGAATGAGAGTATACGAGGGCTGTTCAGTAAATAATGTCCTGAGCTCTATGACATACAGCATGGAAATCATATGACATAAAGCTTTACTTCCTTTCATGATTGAATCTAGCTTTAATGAATTGATTAGAGTTTATGTGACCACTTTTCATCACAGTTTCATTGTGAGAAGCTTGAAAACAATGGCTATTCGAGACACTGCATTACAAATGAATGGTTTAGAATCAGTAAACTATAGTAAAAATAAACGTTTTACTGTAAAACTCGTTAAGAACCACAAAGAAAAATTCACTGAAATATGTGAAATTTACAACAACTAATGTCTGTTTTATAGACACATGAGCACATGGATTTCAAAGAACCAAAATGATACAATGGGCATCAAAAATGAAAACCGTCCTTGGCGACAATGACTTGCAACAACCAGTTTACTGTTTGCCAAAATTCAACACATTATCACTGACGATGTTTGATTGACTTTAAGACACATGACAATATTAATAGGCATCATCATGGGGGGTAGTTAACACTGTTTTAAGGAATCATTTGACAGTTAAAAAGCTTAGTTCTCAAAGGTCACTGTATGTTTTGTAAAATGAGTGAAAACGACAGGGCGTAAGAATATCTGAACAATTAATTGAAAAAATCTAAAATTAGAGTCATCAACGTATGTCTGAAATTCAAACAGATGATGAAATATAAATATATTGCTTTAAACCCTCAAAACAAAAGATACATTAAGATGCACTTGACTGAAACATCCAAGGTCTGAGAAAAACAAAGAATTTCATAAGCACAAAAACAGTTTTATATTCCATTTTCTTAAATATTAGTGGATTTATTGTTCAAATTCTTGTTCGGGGAGCCAGGTCAATTTCTTGAGAAGTATAGAAAGAAAATTATTTGCAAAAAATCCAAAGGTTTATGAGAGGCTGGAACCAGAGTCAGGAATCCACTGCATTAAATGTCTTCCTTACAGCGTCAAAACCCACACACCATGAAGTGTAAAGGATTTCGAGCTGTGGATAAACACATACATGTTGTTAATGTTTTCTCACTCAAACAATATTTGCTAGATCTTTCACCCTTTGAATTGTTTCATTTTCCAAATTTGAAAAACCACCTTTCAGAAAGAAGAAACAAGTCAAGAAAACCATAGGATCTTCCACATTCCAGTACACGAATTAAGCACCATGTTAAAACATTTGTTCTATAACAATCACATATTGTATAAAAGTGTTACGGACATGTGGTTTAATTAAAAGAGAAAATTTAAGTGAAATCATTCAAGATTAAATCATTGAAAAGCGTTTTTTTTTCTTTTTGAACTCCGAGGACAATATTTATTGAACAACCCTCGTAGATATGGCATTTACATTTGAAATCCGCAATATCTGTTTCAGGGTCTTTCCTTGTCGTTTTGTTTTAGTTCGTGACTCTTGTCTTGACCTTTAACCTACAGTTTTTTTTTCAAATAAAATTTCCATTTGTAAAAGGTTTTGAATGAAATTTGTGTGAAGTTGTCTATTTTTTTCTAAACAATTTGATACAGTATCATCATCCTGCTTTTAAATGATCTTTGACAGCCACTCCCTAATCTCCTCTATTTTGGATTTTCTTTTGTCGACAATGATTTCAATTTTTTTAATGACAATTTTTTCCTTGTTTAATTTCCACTGTTGTCAGTTCCTTTGATTTCTTTTCCATGTAAGCGTTTACATGTAGTAGATATATCTGATGCGACTTTTTGAAGGCTTGGCGTACTGGTATTCTTTCTTGGGGCTCCTTTAGATATCTTTTTACACTTTCTTTTTTTTTTTTGGAGATTTTGGACTTAGACTAAATAACCAGGTACCGGTACTTGTATGTTCTTTATGGTAACCGAGATGACACATGAAGAACAAACAGAAAAGTCACAAGTTTCACAGTTAAGCTTACAATGTTTCTCGGCATGTTCTGGACTTTTGGACAGCTGGGAATATTGTGTTATTGTCTCCGTTTTCTTTGTAAATTGCTGACTCCTCCATGGCACCTGATCCCACCTCTATTGTTTTAGAGAATCACGTGTTGCCCTGCTTCTAATGTCATGTTTAATGGACTTTTGAGCTTAAATACAGTTTACTGTTATCTCCACATATTTCATTGTGTCTTTAAAAAGGATCAAAAAGTTGTTTTTCAACGCAGTACAAACAGAGGTTTAATTTGACTGTGTTACACATCCTTTATTGAGTAGTACATCCTGTGCACAATACCCGAGATCCATTATATACTGCATGCACTGGGGTAATTGTTACACAGTTAATTTGGTGATTCTATTACCTTCAGTGGTTCACAACTAATAATTAAATAAAAGTAAGGTATAAACATGGTACGTGTAATGTACTGTACATATATGTATAAAAAGATAGCGAACAGTAATCATTCTCAGAAATCTATCAATTCAGTTTTTTGAAATCTCAGCAAAAGTTAAGTTGCTTGAATAATTCAAAATTTAATCAATTAACTTTCATATATGCTGTCAGTCTGTCTTCTAAAATGCTGAGTACCCAGTAATCTTTTGAATAACAAGTTTCTGTCATCCATTTTCATTCCTATAAATTTAATCATTTTTGAAAAATAAAATTATCACCCGCATGGTATTGCTTAGTTTTAGGAAATTAAAAAAAATATGATATTCCAAACTCGAGATCCCAACACATGTCCTTCAATTAAGTGAAAAAGATCAATTAAAAAACCTTTAACATGTTTGATATTGACAAACTTACAGAGAAAATCGGCTTTTGACTTTTGGAATTGCATCCGATTTCTTTGCCACGGAAGCGATAACGATCATTCTTGAAAGTGATTTTCTAAATTATAGTCTTTATTCACATTCAACCACTGTTGTCAATATTAAATGTTTATATTAAAGAAAACTTTAGGAAAGATATTTACTTTAGCACGTAGTGTTTGTGTAGTGTTGTCTATAATTACCTTAACTAATTGTGTAAATTTCATTCTTAATCAAAGAGCATCAAAATTACAAAGAAAAGATATCAACAATTTTTACCCCACTTTAACAGAGGCCCCACTGCTTTAATTTGTTATGGTACCAAGTACTGAACCGAGTATTTGCATCTATTCAACGTTCAATTATTTGATCATCCATCAAAAAAAAAGTCAAAAAAAATTCTACAGATCAAGGGCGAAAGAATTTAAAACGATATTCCACCAGCAATAATTGACAAACATCTGCAGCAACCAGCGAGAATAGTTGAAAAAATGTTCAAAATGATTCATACTTTAAAATTTCTTTTTTCTTTAACCATAATCAGGCAGGTTTTTACTACGAATATTCAATATTCCTGGTCAGAAAACGTCTTAGAAAAACCTACAAAGTCCTGTTATTATCTTGCGACGTTTTCGCGTCCGTCGATGTGCCTGACAGCATGTCTTAATTCCTATGCCGTACTTCACGCCGTGGCCTGGGACAGGACGTCATTTTCGTGTGTGTGCTGCCCTAGTCCTTTGTTGGACTCTGAGGCGGCAATGCCAGGAAACTGGCAGACCTACATCAGCGGTAAGACTGTAATTAGTTTAAGGTTCATTGATACTCTGATAAGAGAGATAACTCTACAGATAAGAAAGATAATTTTAAGCAGACATTTAGTCATGAAATTCAGTGAAATTTCATTGCAGAGTTTTCAAATCTCTATCATGAGGACCATTTTATAGTTAACTCATGCAAACCTGCCCCATCGTTCAGAGGTTGGTTTCTAGTTCTATTGCTAGTATATTTATAAATTATTTTTAATAGTTTACCTAAAACATTTATACTCAGTTCCTTTTAACGGTGTAAATTGAAAAAAAAAATCTATCTCTAAACATGTAAGTCTTTTAATTGTACAGAAATAACATCCGCAGAGTTGTTTATAAACATTTAATCAATATTTTATTTTATTAAAAAAGAATTTCAAGGGCGATAATGGAACGATAACTCTCGTTTGTGGATGCATTTTATTTTACATGCACAGAAAACAACTTGATATTCTGATTTAAAAAGCATCGCTTCAGTATGTTTTCTAAAGGGAATTAGATAGGTATGGGAGTAAATATTATTTTTATATATACCTCATATTGCTAATTTAATTGTGAGATTAAAAATAATTGATCTTTCTAATGACCATATCAAATTTTCTTCACATCATGATTTGACATTTTATTCATTTCTGAAAAAGTTAGCAACGCTTCATTCTTCAAACTATTTGCTATTTGAATTTAATGTTATAGTTGTTGCTGAAAATCAATGTTTGGAATTTTAAAAAAAAGTCGTGAAATGTAGAGCAGAGGGATATTGTCCCTTAAATTCATACCTAATAGAATAATATCTTCTGGAGGAATGCTTTACAATAGATGTGATGATTAATATTGTTAAGTGAAAGAATTTTAAAAATGCATTTTATTTAATCAGTTGTGTAATCTTTAAAAAAATGTTGACAAGGGCAATAACTCCTTCTAAGGTCTATTCATTCAGGCATTTGCTTTATTGAACTTGTCATAAAAAATAGTTTCCCTGATATTCATATATTCAAAAGTATCTTATAAGCCTTATAAGATACTTTTGATTATATAAGGAGGAAGTTATCGGAACATTCAGAGTCAGCATTATGCATTTTAGCCAGTTTTTACACATTTTTCGTAATACTGTTTACAAATAATGTGCGATTTTTCTTTTTGACATTTTTTGCAATAATTGGAAAATTTAAAGTACATTAAATGAAAATAAATGCAGTTTTTGTGGTAGATTTTATGCTAGATTTTATGGATGGTAAATACAGAAATAATTATCAAAACATTCTGTGAAAAACTTCCCCACCATGTATAAATGTAAATTTAAAAAAAGGCAATGGCAAAGGAAGACTCCTCCGTTCATTTGAAGACTTGTGCCAGTTCTGAGGAGTCGTTCGTTATTTATTTCTGGTATTACATCTATAATGTAAATTTTATACATTATATCTTCATAAAAAAGATACAATAATTACTGGTCAGATATTTTCCCCTTCATTTGGATATACGGTTTCCTGTGAAGTAGGTAACTACAGGCCTGTAAGGATTCTACCAGCAATTTCAAAGACTTTTGAGAGGGCAATTTATACACAGCTTTTAAAATTCTTTGATAATATGTTCCATCCCTATTTATCAGCATTTAGGGCAGGTTATGGATGTAATACTGTGTTAATGAAAATCATTGAAGACTGGAAAAAAGCCATTGATAATAACAAGTATATTGCTGCTGTGTTTATGGATCTCTCAAAGGCCTTTGATTGCTTACCGCATGACCTGCTACTGTTGAAAATGAAAATGTATGGCCTCTCAGATTCTGCTCTAACACTTGTACAAAGTTATCTGTCAGATAGGAGACAATATGTAAAAGTAGGGAACATTTTTAGCACGTTTAAAGATATACATAAGGGTGTACCAAAAGGTTCTATATTAGGTTCTGTTCTATTTAACATATTTTTAAATGACATTTTTAGTTTTGTTGAGGAAGGAATGTTATATAATTATGCTGATGACAACTCATTGTCACATTCAGACTATGACTTAAACAAAGTTAATAAAGTTTTAGAAAAAGAAAGCTTAAATTTAATAAACTGGTTCTCAAACAACTAGATGAAAGCTAACCCAGAAACATTTCAGGCGCTGTCGATAGGAAACAAAACCTGTGAAGAAAACATCATTTTCAACTTGGATGGTATTAATATAAAATGTGAGGAAGAGGTTAAACTTCTTGGTGTTACCATTGATAGCCAATTAAAAATTAATAACCATATTTCAAACACATGCAAAAAAGCAGCTAGACAACTTAATGTATTAAAACGCATAGGTAAACACCTGACTAAACTGGGCAAACTGACCATCTACTATTCTTTTATTATGAGTAATTTTAATTACTGTCCTGTTGTTTAGCACTTTTGTGGAGAAAATAACACAAGAAAAATTGAAAAAATCCAAGAAAGGGCTCTCAGATTTTTTTTATGATGACAGGAACAGTACTTATGAGGAATTATTACTGAAGTCAGGCTTACCAACTTTAAAAAATTAGAAGATTAAGAACAATGGTCATAGAAGTTTTTAAAATTTTAAAGAATGAGAGTCCTGTATATTTATCTGATTTATTTACTTTTAAAGAAACCTCATATAATTTTAGGAAACTAATATAGTACAGGTACCTAGGGTTAGAACTACAAAATATGGATTACACTCATTTAGATATGCAGGAGTCAAACTTTGGAATGACCTCCCTGAAACAATTAGAAATGCAACTACAATTACTCAGTTTAAAAGTTTAATTAACAATTGGAATGGAGATTCCTGCAAGTGTGGCTCCTGCAAATCTTAATCCTCAAATCTTAATCCTTAGATCTTAATTTTCAGTTTTGCTCATTTTCTTTTTAGTTCCTTTTTATTTATCTGTTTATTTTTATTATTATTTTTTTTTGGTTTTGTTTTCCTGTTCTAAGTTTATTTTGCTTTGTTTGTTTTAAAGTGAGTAAAGATTTAGTTAACTTATATAGATTTATAGCATTAAAAATATACTTTTAACTTAACAAATTTGTTCTATTTTTATCAAATTTTTTATCAAATACATAAATCATAGACTATTCTTTTAGAGCATTAGTGCTATTTGGACAGTCATTTATATTTATTTTCTGTGTTTGTCTTATTTATATGCATGATATATGTGCTTTCTGTGTCGTTTTGTGTGTGTATGTGTAATTATGTTCCCCAAACGAAGTTGGGGAACATATTGTTTTTACTGTTTCTTATTAAGGTCTTCCGACTTCCTTCGGAAGACCTTATTGTTTTCCGTCGGTTTCCTATTATTATTATTATTATTATTCTTTTTTTCATAGTTATGGCGATATCTCAGCTGTGTCTGTACGGATTTCAAAGATTTTCACAGGAAAGATGCTTCAGGTTAATATCTCCAGACGTGTTTTTCATTTTTTCAAAATTTGCTTCCATTCGCGATTTTTGGGGAAATTTGTATTTTTTAAATGGATTTTTGTACACTACTTTTCTCGAAAACGGCTAAAGATATGACATTGAAACTCATGGACATGAAAGAGCATCAAATGTAGATGTGCCGAACGTCCTTCAATTTTTGTCGTTCCTACTTCCGGTCGCAAACGGAAGTGAATTCAAAAAGTCTAATTTTTCAACTTTTTTGTTTTTCAATATTTTTCTTTCGGATTTACGTGGTTTATAGAGCGTCTTCTAAGATATCTATATATGTTTTCATTTTTTTCATGCGTGCGTTTATTGCAAAGATATGACCGAACCAAACTTTGTCTTACTGTCGGGGGTTCGAATCCCGCTCGGGGCGTTCCCCAAATTTTTTCCTTGTTTTTGTCTTTTTTCAGTTGCAAATTACTTTTCATTCTTTTATAACAGGTGTTGAAGATTTTGCTGATTTTTAAAAGCTATATTTAGAGATATTTTGTGAAATACCTGGAACAATCACGATCTGTGTTGAGAAACTACTGTAAATGAACGTAAACGAAAAAAAAAATACATTATGTGATCTATTCCATGGGATGACACAACATTGATTGCAAAAGACAAGTCGGTCGGAAGACCTGCTTGTTGCCCCAGCAACAAGAACGCATCTAGTTATTATTATTATTATTATTATGTTCCCCAAACGAAGTTGGGGAACATATTGTTTTTACTCTGTTTCTTATTATTATTTTTCTTCTTCTTCCTGGGTACTTTTTTGTCCGCGAGTGATCTTGTAAACTGTTCCCCCGAAGTAGGTAAAACTTTTTTAGGGTTAGTAGACATGTTATGTAGATTTGCGGAATCAAAGTCATTTTGCGCGCACGTGCTTGCAAGAGCGCGCACGTGCAACACGTAAAATGACCAATATAATAGATATGACCGTAACTTTTCTATTTTTTGATTGTATGCTTTGAAACTCATAATATAAATATATAATAGTATTATACACTTGATGACATGATCAAAATAGCAAGATCTCACGCGCATGCACGTGCACTTCGCTCTGATTGGCTAAAACTAACGCCTCAATATCTTTCTTGTTTTTTGACAAAATCCTTTGAAATTTTGAACATAGCCATGCATTAGGATATCCTACAAAACGATATATAGCAATTGTCATGAAAATACGTGCATGCACGTGCGCTGCAGTCTGATTGGCTTAAACTTTAAATAGCTATAACTCCCTTGGTTTTCAACCGAACAGGATGGAATTTGGAACATAGATATATATAATGGACTTCTACAAGAAGGCATGGTCACCATGCACATGCATACACGTGCGTTTACGTGCGCTGCAATCTGATTGGCTTAAGCTTTGAACAGCTGTAACTCCCTTGGTTTTCAACCAAACGGGGTGGAATTAAGAACATATATAGATGTAATGGACTTCTAAAGGAAGGTTTGGTCACCATGCTCATGTATGCATGGTGCGTGCACGTGAAATGAGTAAAATCAAAAATACACTTGAACGAGCGTATTTTTTAATAACTTTTGGATTAAATACTTTAATATTAAGTATATTAAAATATATAGATTGTGTAGACAAAATGATATGGTCATTACGCACATGCATTCACATGGGCACGCGTGCAATGCTAAATTTGAATGAACTTGGTACACTTCTGGGTAAACGTTGTTAAAGTCTCAAATGCATAGTGTTTGTCTTATATAATGAAGCTTAAAGGGAACATGGCACCAAAAGGGAGTTGGGGAGCGTTTGGGGAACATCTGTAACGGTCCCCGTTACAATTAGCACTAGTTATTATTTTTCTTCTTCCTGGGAAAATTTTGTCCACGAATGATCTAGTAAACTACACATCCGACTAAGGTAAAATGTTTTTAGGGTCAGTAGACATGTTGTGTAGATTTGCCGAACGAAGGTCATTTTGCGCGCACGTGCTTGCAAGAGCGTGCACGTGCAACACGAGAAATGACCAATATAATGTGTATTGCCGTAACTTTTTCAATTTTTAATGAAATGCGTTGAAACTCATAATATAAGTATATATTAGTGGCTTAGACAAGATGACTTGGTCAAAATAGCAAGATCTCATGCGCATGCACGTGCGCTTCGCTCTGATTGGCTGAAACTAAAGTCTCAATATCTTTCTTGTTTTTTGATAAAATCCTTTGAAATTTTGAACATAGTCATATTTTAGGGAGATCTACAGCATGATATATAAGAATTATCATGAAAGCACTCACATGCACGTGTGCTGGCAAGAGCGCTCATGTGCAAAATGTGAAATTACCAATATAATGGATTAAGCCTTCACTTTTCTATTTCTTGATAGAGTTTTTTGAAACTCACACTGCATGGATATATTAGTAGTATCAACAAGACGACATGGTCAAAATAGCAAAATCTGACGCGCATGCACGTGCGCTTCACTCTGATTGGCTGAAACTAAAGTCTCAATATCTTTCTTGTTTTTTGTCATAATCCTTTGAAATTTTGAACATAGTCATACATTATGAAGATCTACAGCAAGATATATAAGAATTGTCATGAAATCATGCGCATGCACGTGTGCTGCAATCTGATTGGCTGAAACTTTAAATGCCTATAACTTTCTTAATTTTCAACAAAACAGGATGAAATTTAGAATATGAATAGGTATAATAAATTCCTACATGATACTTATAGCAAAATTGAATGCAAGGACGTGCTTGCATGAACCTGCGCAAGCGCAATGCGTAAAATGAACAATATATTTGAAAAACGGTAACATTTTTTTCTGACTTTTTATTGATTCTTGGAATATAAAGATATATGGTTTAGACAACATGCCATAATCACCTTGCATGTGCATTCAAGTACGTTTGCGTGCATTGCGTTAAATGACTAAAAGTTGATATCATTGTAAATTTTAAAATTCTTTTATGAAATCCTACGATACTGGGCATATAAAATTTTATTTAAGGAAATTGGCACAAAAAGGGAGTTGGGGAGCGTTTGGGGAACATCTGTAACGGTCCCCGTTACAATTAGAACTAGTTATGCTTGTTGTGATGCATGACAGTGTAATCCTAACTGTTTTATATGAGTATATAGTCATTTATAATATGTAGTACTAATATAATGTCGGTCAAAAGCTCTACAGAGCTTATGTTTCTGTAGTAATCATCCGACTCAAAATAAAATTTTCTGATTCTGATGCAACTTACATAGAGGATAAGGCAGGTATTTTGAATAGAAAAATAAAAATTGCGGGAAATAAAGGGGATAAAAAATGTAAATATAAGCATTGAATTATCGTTTTTTGAAAGATGCAGTCTCATAACTGCAATGGTGTGTGCAAACAAATGCATCTTTCAAACAAGAGGCCCATGGGTCACATCGCTCACCTGAGTAACTTGGGTGATGCAGTTCTTTACCAGAGTCCTCCCTCTTGCTATATCTATCATGCCCCACTACCCCTTTCCCTTTTATGATTTTAAAACCTTAGAATCTAGCTACACTACCCCAGGATGCTTCCACATAAGTTTCAGCTTTCCTGGCCCAGTGGTTCTTGAGAAGAAGATTTTTAAAGATTTGTTCTATATTTCTATGTAAAACTTGGATTCCCTATTGTGGCCCTACCCTACCCCGGGGGGTCATGATTTTAACAATTTAATATCTACACTACCCAAGGATGCTTCCACATAAGTTTCAGCTTTCCTGGCCCAGTGGTTCTTGAGAGGAAGATTTTTAAAGATTTGTTCTATATATTTCTATGTAAAACTTGGATTCCCTATTGTTGCCCCACCCCTACCCCAGGGGTCATGATTTTAACAATTTAATATTTACACTACCCAAGGATGCTTCCACATAAGTTTCAGCTTTCCTGGCCCAGTGGTTCTTGAGAGGAAGATTTTTAAAGATTTGTTCTATATATTTCTATGTAAACAATATAACATTTTAACAATATAAACTCTCCTTCACCCAAGGATGCTTTGTACAAAGTTTGTTTAAAATTGGCCAATTGGTTCTTGAGAAGAAGTCGAAAATGTGAAAAGTTTACAGACGGACGGACAGACAGACAGCTAGACGGACGGACGGACGGACGGACTACGGACAAAATGTGATCAGAAAAGCTCACTTGAGCCTTCGGCTCAGGTGAGCTAAAAAAGATAATTCAATTAATTGATAGTACCACCCATTGTTAAAAAAAATGTATAGCTATTGCGCACAAAGGGTTTGCTTAGTTCTGGACGTATTATTTCAAATTCTTACCTTCATCGCGAAAAAGATAAATTTTAAAAATCCTTACTCCTCTATGAAGTACTCACGTACTTGACAACTGCATGAAGTGTTTTGGACCGAATTATCTTGCAAACCAAAATTGCAGCATACAATGTAAATAGACGAAATTTTCGCTGATGCCAGGAGGGCTATTAACAACAATTATAAGAAATGTTTTGTTATGGAAACTGTGAAAGAATATGTTTGCAACACATGATTGATAATATTTTGAAATGAGAGTCTAGAAATTTCCTGATATTAACCTTTTTATAGCTCACCCGAGCTGTCAGTTCAATGGAGCTTTTCTGATCACCCGTTGTCCGTCCGTCTGTAAACTTTTCACAACTTCAACTTCTCAAAAACAACTGGGCCAATTTTAACCAAACATCGTACAAAGTATCGGGGGGGGGGGGGGGGGTTAAATTGTGAAAATGAAGGATCTAGTCCCCTACAAGGGAAGGTTATCAAGGTAAGAATAAAATATAGTTGGCCATTAAATTTTCTTAAAGTTGTTGATAGCATGTATGATAATGCAAAGTCGTGCATCCGGCAGGGTATCAATGTGTCAGAGTATTTTTACAGTAATGTCGGTGTACGTCAATGCGAAAACTTGTCACCTGTTTTATTCTCAATATTTTTGAATGACCTTGTTGATTTTATTGCTAGGGCATATGATGTCAGCACCTCAATTACAAGCTGCTTTAAATGCAATGTTTTTGTATTGTAAAACTTGGAAATTGCAAGTTAATGCATCTAAAACAAAAGTTGTTATTTTTAATAAACCTAAAACGGACAATACATCAATAGTTTTTACATATGATAACCAAAACTTATCAGTTGTTGATGAATTTGTTTACTTAGGTGTAACTTTTTCAAGCAATGGATCTTTTGTTAGTAATAAAACTAAGCTACATGTACTTGAGCAAGGTAGGAAAGCTATGTTCAGTTTACTAAAAAAAAGTAAGATATTTGGATTTACCTTTAGATATTCAACTGAAACTTTTTGACAGTATGGTAACACCCATATTACTTTATGGCTGTGAAGTATGGGGATTTGATAGTAACAATGTCATAGAAAGTTTATATTTACAATTTTACAAAATCATTCTTAATCTGGAAAAATCTACCCCTAATCAGGTTTTATATGGTGAACTAGGCAGATACCCAGTAGAAATATTTATTAAGTCCAGAGTTATTGGATTTTGGCATAGACTTATTTGTGGCAAACAAGACAAAATATCTTTTCTTTTATATAAATTGTTTTTTAAAACTTAGAGAACATGACTTAATGCAGTCTAAGTGGATTAATTATGTTGAAAAAACACTAAATGATTGTGGAATGTCTGAGTTATGGTTGCAACAGTTTTCTCCAAAGAAAATGTTGGTGTCAAAATTGGTAAAAACTAGATTAATTGATCAATTTAAGCAGAATTGGTATGCCTGTATTTTTGAGATGCCAAAAACCCTTAATTATAGGATATTTAAATTAGAACATTATTTTGAAAATTATTTGATATATTTACCAAAGGATTTGAGAAAAGCTTTATGTAAATTTAGATGTATGAATCACAGATTTCCTATTGAAAAAGGTCGATTTTGGGGAGTTGATAGAGATGATCGTATTTGTGATCTTTGTTCCTCTAACAATTTAGGAGATGAATTCCACTACCTTTTAGAATGTTCTTTTTTCAAGAGTGAACGAAAAAAACTTGTTCCAAATATTTTTTATTCTAACCCTAATGTTATCAAATTTCACGACTTATTAAATTGTAAGGATACTAAAGTTATTTTTGGGCTTGCCAAATTTTGTAAAATTTTATTGTCAGTAATATGTTAATATAAATACCAAAACTACTACTTAACAAATGTTATAAATACATACAGTTTTATTTTGTATAAGCAGAGGCCTTCTATACTTTATCATTTGAACTTTACTTGTGAATTGTACATGTAAATAACATTAGTACCACTCATTCTTTCATGCATTCTTGTTTATTTGCAAAAAAGTTGTATTATTTGTATTCATATACCCCAGTTGGGGTCTTTGTCTTAAATAAAAACTTGAAACTTGAAAAATCTTAATATTCTTCTTACTGGGCCAGAAAAGCCGAAAGTTATGTGCAAGTTATTTTAAATTGTTAAAATCATAAACCCGGCGGTATGACGGGGCTACAATAAGGAATCCAATTTATATATTGAAAAATATAGGAAAAAACCTTAACAATCTTCTCAAGAACCTCTGGGCCAGAAATGCTGAAACTTATGTGGAACATCCTTGGGTAGTGTAGATTTATACATGTATTGTTAGAATGGTGAAGCCCAGTGGTAGGGCGGGGTCAACAGGGAATCTAAGCTTACCATTGAAATATATAGGAAAATACTTTTAAAATCTTCTCAAGGACCACTGGTTAGAAAAACTGAAAGTTATGTGGAAGCATCTTTGGGTAGTATAGATTCTAAATTGGTAAAATCATGAACCGTGGGGGTCGGGCAGGGCCACAATAGGGAATCTGGTAATGAATAACATGTCCATAGTTACTCAGGAGAGCGATGTGGTCCATGGGCCTCTTGTTCTTTTTTTTCAATGGTAGAAAAGTTCTAAATTGTCAATAAACTGACTAAATAAAGTTAGGGATTAGGTCAATCAGTCAGTTTAGTTTGATCTCATAAGCTTGATTATTGTGGAGCTAGTTTTCGGTGACCTGAAGATTTTCTGGTCACGTTTTGACTTTGTAAGGTTTTAGGAGCGACGTACAATAAAAAGTCATCAGAATCAGTCTTTTAGTATAAAGAATATAGAGGGAATTAATAAACATTTTATTACACAATCTTTTAAGGGGAATAGCAGGACCAATAAAGGTGACACAGGAGAAAGTTGTGGCATTTGGTATTTTCATTATGAATAGTATGGAACATTCCAAGCATTCGTCTATTGAAAGGCAATTTCAAATCTAATCCATTGCTTTTTTCCCTAGGTTTGTCACCCCCCCCCCCCCCCCCCCCCCCCCCCCCCGTTTATATATATATGTAATTATTTTTTATACAGGGACGTGCCTACCAGGGTACGAGCTCGTTGCGCCCCGTACCTGCTATAAATATAACTCCACCTCCGTCAGCTATCCAGTGGCCGACGCCCTGTGTAAGGCCGAGAGAGGAGCCCTTATTAGAATAAACTCTGCAGAAAAGAACTCCATGTTTACCAATTTTATGGGTAAGTTAATATTTTTAAGAAGTATTCATCACACCCTTTCTCACACACAAACACCCCCCCCCCCTTTTTACAGAGAGAGAG
>PRKT01000360.1:237275-263675 GCA_003671525.1 Saccostrea glomerata | reverse complement strand
CGTGCGTGTACATGTGCTGCAATCTGATTGGCTGAAACTTTAAACAGCTATAACTCTCTTAGTTTTCACCCAAACGGGGTGGAATTTAGAACATAGATAGATGTAATGGACTTCTACAAGAAGGTATGGTCACCATGCTCATGTATGCACGTGCGTGCACGTGAAATGAGTAAAATCAAACATACACTTGAATGAGCGTATTTTTTAAAATAATTTTGGATTAAATACTTTAATATTCAGTGTATTAAAAATATAGATTGTGTAGACAAGATGGTATGGTCATGACGCAAATGCATTCACATGTGCACGCCTGCAAAGCTAAAGTTTAAATGATTTTGTACTCTTCTTTGTAAATGTTGTTAAAATCTGAGATGCATAGAGTTTGTCATATTTAATGAAGCTTACAGGGAATATGGCACCAAAAGGGAGTTGGGGAGCGTTTGGGGAACATCTGTAACGGTCCCCGTTACAATTAGCACTAGTTTAAAGTTTTTTTGGACTAAGATAAATTCATTCAAATAAGAAATTAATCTGAAAGACAATGCATCCATCCACAATCAAGCTTAATGCCATTACTTTATCTGTCTGTCTTCAAAAACTTTAACCTTGTTCATAAATTTTGAGTGGGTGAGGCAGAGGCTTTCATATTTCACAGTCGTTTTCCTTGTGACAAAACCTTTCTATCGGTACCACCAAATTTGACCTCTTGACCTTGAAGTTTGACCACTTTAACCTTAGCCATAACTTTTGAATAGCTAGTTCTAGGGTTTTCAATGTTTATTCACTGTGGCAAGATCTTTCAATTGGTATAAATATTTTTGGCTTTTTTTTTATACCTTGATAAATACCTTCATAACAACAGATTTAAAATGATTTTTGAATTCACTTGGTGGTGGTAGATGGGGGCAAGAGAAAAGATTAACTGAACAGAAAAATGACAAGCAAAAAAGACATAGGGGTGGGGGTTTAACTTTATTTCAAAACTAAATATTTAGTAAAGAGCTAGGCACCATTGATCAGCATAACTACACATCTATAGTAATATTCAGAATATCAGTAATATTCAGAATATCAGTAATATTCAGCAGTAATCAGTAGTGTCCATACACAGGAACCCCTGATCCTGGAGCGACACATTTCATAATTTTAGAAAAGGCACCTTCGCTCATTATAAATGTTTGATCAATTCCAAGGAGCACAGTTCAAAGCATTATTTCATTATATAAAAGTATATTATTAAAACCGTACCCAACACAAGAATCATATACTGTTACACTGACCCAGGGGTCTTGAAATTGACAATTTAGCCCTGCTCTAGCACTAGAACCCCTGATTCTGGATGAATTTCATGATTTTGGTAGAGGATTCAATGCTTATTACACTCAAGCAAACAGTTTGACTGCTTGATATGCAGGAGTAAAAATTTTTAAAGATTGCATTAATTTTAGTGGTTCTTGTCCCACTTCTCAGGCCACATGGTGGAAGGGACTTTAAATTAAAAAAAAATGTTCCTCTTTACCCTTAGATGCTTTATGCCAAAATTGGTTGAGCGGTTGCAAAGAAGAAGCTAAAAATTTTCAAATGTTAACATACGGCACACATGTACAATGGATGACGAAAAGAGATTGCAATATGTCACCTGGGTTTACTCAGGTGACCTAAAAAGACAATATTTAGGCTGCAAGAATATGCAGTCATACCTCATTATCTCAAACTCAATGAAACAAGGAAAACTTCCGAAATATCCCAGGGTTCAACGTATTGTGGATGAAATCAAATTGGAAAGGTAAGAACTTCCAAATGACTTCCACATTCATTTCATTCCAGGTTTCATGCAATGTTTGTAACAGAAGTTCAACTGTAATTCATTCTTCTTGTCCCCCGCTTTCGTAAAAGTGAAGGGGCACTACATCTCAATCGTCCTTTTGTCTGTCTATCTATCACAAAAACCTTACTACGGATTGTGTTAAACCTGCATAAAAATCTAAGAGAAAGAAACAATGCATATGCATCATTAAATAGTTTATTATTCCTTTATATACAATTATCTATGTACAATTTGACTTTCATGCAGCAATTTAATCAATTACATTGGAAGAAATTGTGCACGATGCAGGGTTAAAACATAGAATAATAAAAGAAACAACTTAACAATACTTGTTGTCTAACAAAAAACAAAGGAGTATCATGAATAAAGTGAGCTGATTTGTTTGCTAATTAAAACACTATAATCCAGGAATGAAATGACTGTGCGTGGATTTAGATGAAGGGAAGATAACTCCTACACAGTGTCCATGTGATCTTCCTCTCAACTCATTGATTAATAAAATAAACATATTGAGCTAGCTCAAATATTATATATTTAAAAAAAATATTAAAGTACTGCCCATGCAAAAATAAAACTACTATGATTTGGAAAAAAAATAAATAAAATAAACAAAACATATATGCATTACATGCGGGTACTGGGTACTATGAATGCTGCCTAAAAAAAATCTTTCAAAAAAAAAAAAACTTAACAAAATTGGAATCTACAGAAATTATCAAAATGATTACAACCACATTGTACTGATAAACAAAGATGACAAACTAAACAATAAAGATGTATCACAGTTTGCCACAAAATTATCTTCTTTGTCTCAACTCTAATGCATTCAGAAAGTTCTACAAAAATTCCAGACAGCCTTCTTCCAAGTACACTAGTCAAACAACATGCATATCGTAGACCCAAAATCAGACACGAGAAAAATTCACGTACCCCAGCTTAACTTTATACAATTTTTTTCACAATTACATTCTACATGGGTATATATTTTCCCATTACCATTCTATATCGACACACTGCAAGTCAAACTTTTGTACATTAAGCATGGACCCAGAAACATCTTCCAAATGACAAATTTCATCTATTAACATTCACCTATTCTACACATTACACTTCAAACCCCTAACATTTTTACACATGCATTTCTCTTCCAACAATAGTATATGCTTTCCAATTACAGATTTTACAACATCATGTAGGACCAAACACTTGTACACGAAAAAACACATTTTATTTTATTTTACACTTAACACCTCTATCATCCTTATAAAATGCAAGCTAGAAATTAAAATTTGCCTTCTGTGGATTTTTCCGATATAGATTTTCCCAGAAATACAGTGCATCATTAGTTCCATACAAAGCAAACAAACAATATTATATATATATATATATGTAGCTAGGCTTGTTTTCAAAATAAGAGGCTTCACATAATAAATAATACAAAAAAAAATTCATTTCATGCAGATACACAATTCTTGTGCAGAGAATAAATACTTTGGTCTAAATTTTTTACATCTTGGTGCACCACATAAAATTAGACACAGGCCATACGTTAAAACATACTTTTTTCCGTCAAGTTAACTACAAGTTAAAAGGACAGCACGGGACACATTCCTCAGACAAAAAAAAAACAACATGCAATCATCCCTCAATAAAATACATTTATACCTTTTTTAAACTTAAATATGAATATCCTACAAGTCAATAAAATATGAGATCGACTCAGCAGACATCATTAGCACTGAGGTCAGGGAGGTCAAGCTTCCTCGCTGTTGCCAGGCCCTCTTTGGCTGCAAAGTTGCTGGCTGCAGCTGAAATGGTTGACAGTGGAATCAGGCCCCCAGGGGTGTTCCGGAAGAACTTAGCTGTGGGGGTGGGACGTTCTGTGGGAGTGATCATCTGCTGGGGGGGGATGATGGGAGAGGACTGAACAGCACTATTCTGGGAGACACTGGCCATGGAAACAGAAATCGGTGACAATTTCACGGGTGGTTGACCAATTAGGTGATGCTGGTTCACGAAAGTGGGTTGACCTGCAAAAGTGAACACAGTTGGACTAGGGGAGGAGCTACTGTTAGGGGTAAGGGGAGGACTAAAAGTTACAGGCACCATGAAGTTTACCGCTTGTCCTGTACCATCAGTGGCACTCATTGGAACGCCCTGAATGATCTGCATGTGCGATATGGAGGTGGCCGGTTGGCGCTGAATGAAGGGTAACTGCAATATGGTAGGAGGCTGATTTGGCAACTGAACTGCTATTCTGTGAATTTGTCCCTGATTATTTTTACTACTCCCTGACGGTTCTGAGTCACATGAATCGGTTGACTGAGATGGCTCTATGTCTGACGAGCTCTGGGATCCTTTTGCATCCATGAATTCTGACGTTAAAGCTCTCTGAGGGGGCGTTTTCCCTTTGATGTCAGTCGAAGTTTTTTTTGACTTGGCCTCATCCTCATCAGTTGGGGGTGAAGGATACTCCAACCTGAACCGTTTCACCTCGGGTTCCCCATTCTGCAGAACGTAGGCCCTCTTCACTGCTTGAAAAGCACCAGCCTCAGGGGCATTCTCACTCTTGACTGGACTCTGTATTTCCTTCGCTTCACCTTCCTTCTTGATAGGTACTGGCACTTTCAAGGACTTAAGTACTGCATTTATCTGATCTGGGGTCAGTGGCAGAGAAGAGCTCTGTTTGGCTTTGATGACTATGGTCTCCATAGTCTTTGTATCTTTGGAGACGCCCCCCGAGGGCTTTGGCACGGTAGAAGTAGCTGCGTCGGTTTTCAATACTGTTGTTTTTGTGGGATGAATGATCTGGAATTCGGTACCCTTTTGCTTGACAATGATTCGTTTACCAACACTCTTGCGAATGGTGTTTGGCTCCTCTTGACTTGAGGTCATTCTTGAATCTGCAAATACAAATATTTTTCTTGAAGAATTTTTAAAAACATGCATAATTTTTCCATCATCTGAATAGTGGATTCAAAGGGAAAATATCCAAGAAATTCTTTGAAAATTTACAACAAACTCTAGTTTCTATGATTGATTAAAAAAAATTACAACTAGTGATGAAAGATATGAAATTATATTGCAACTTTTCATGAAAATAGAGAGGACTCGCAGTGCATAGGAAGTGCCTGTAGTCCAATCCTTTCGTGACAATTCTTCATAATAAAATATTGTTTGAATTAATTTTTTCTGAAAAATCTTTAGCACCACAAGAATTCTTCTTCACACATATAAAAATAAATCCCCCCCTATTTATAATTAAAGAAAGATGTTGGATGTGTTGGGTGTAATCAAAAAATTTCTAGTCCCTATATTTGGTTTGAAATGACCAATTTGTGTTTAATAACCACACAGTCTATCTTGTTTAATCACCTTAACCTCCCCTTTCACTTTTTCAGTCATTTACACAGATACTTAATTCGTCCTCTTCACCATTGGGAGGAAATGCAACAAAGACAGTTAAGAGCAAATCTTACCATCAAAGCTGTGTTTCTCGGTTGGACTTGATGGCTGTGACATTGAGGCGTATAACTTGTCTCGTTCCTTCTCCGCGACCTGGCAGATCTGCTCAAAAGAGGAATGTCTGGGCATGGAGTTCCTCCTAGGAGCCCCGTCCCCTAGTCCTAGAAAATACAGCAAAACAATAAACAGGGGCTTTACAGAAAAATCCTGAAAATATTTACATTACAATGTTTTCTATTTGTAAGGAAATTAAACTGAAATCTTCACATACTGGAATTCTATGGAAATACCGAGTTGTAATATATTATCTATTCATTTGGCAATTAAAAGATTTACTGTTGTAGTTTAAATTTTTCAACATTTTTTTTTTGAAGATTTGAATAGTTTGTTTCAGAATTTATTGTATATCCTTTATGATGTTTTGAGATAACCCCCCCCCCCTCCCTCAATGAAACAAGACCTCATATGATGTAAACATCAACAGAGTAAGTTCACTTTATTTCTTCCCATCAATGAACAACAATCCTTATCTAGGCAAATGACTATGTTTTTGTCAAAAACTTTAGGTTCTGATAATTTCATAAGAAACTAAAATTATTTGAAATATTCAATAGAAAACCATAGAATATATTCCTTAAGAACTTTAGAAAAAGCAAGACAGAAATCCAGATTTATGACCTAAAAGGTACTAAGAATAATATATATTCCAAAGAAGGGAAAAATATGAGAGTATGGATAAAGCCTGTAATGGATTGATGATCTGACACAAATTTCATGTTCTTCACATTTTGAAAGAAGATGGGACTACCAAAAAGAAAATGATTTATCTAGGTTTATAGGAAAGACTATGCCAACTTCAATTTTGCAATTTTATACATTCAGAAACACTACCTTTGCAATCATTTGGTGTAATAGGTCGATGTCCATGTGTTGATAGAATTTCAGACACTGCAAAGATCGAAAAAAAGCTTCATTCTATACCAACTGATTCAACAAAGCAAAACTTTTGCCCTCAATATCCGATCCCTAATACAAACTGGGAGATAGACATGTGCTAATCTGCTACAAGTCCACTTGCTGACATGAGCAAACTAGAAAGGGCTGACTTATTTTTTTAAGTGAAATATGATGTATATACCAATTAGAAAATCCAGTCATATGTAACACAGAGTGAAGAAAAAAAAATACAAAACACATATAAGGAAATTTAAGAAATGGAAATACATGAATTTGTTGATCATATTAATCTGGAGGTATATAGAGATAGTTGTCCCATATAAGTGATTTGTTTGTCTCTCATTCTCTCTCTCTCTCTATCTGACCACTGTAACATGTAATGTAAGATGTAAAACTGATACATACTTTGCTGGTTCTTGACACAGTCAAGCATGGAATGTCTAGAAGTCGGCCGATGATATCCATCATGGTAACATACTGCAAAAAAATCAAAGATGATTATTGAGAAAAATTCATTAATACATGAACAAGACATGAGGTTTTGATATATTCCCTAGGAAGATGTACATGAAAATTCTTTATTTTGTGGTATAATTTAAGCTTTTCAAATTAATAAAGCTTATACTCAATTGCTAAATTTTTAAAAATACAGTTTGATGTATGTAACAATAATATCTCGAATACCAACAATATTTCAAAGTGATTTGAAAGTTCCAACCCCATATTCTTGAAGTATTAAAACCTAAATATCTCAAATCCTTGGATATCTACTTTTCTAAGTCTCACTGAGATTAAGATATCAAGTTTTCACAGTAGGAATTTATATTTTGTGATGAACTGAAGAGTCCAAAGTTTAAAATAATATTCAAATCTTAAGGGTATGTGGGTCCCCAACTTCGCAAGTTTCATACTTTGAAGCTCACAATTTTCTTTCATCTCAGTAAAAATATTCTTTTTTCTCTCAGAAGAATATACCTTGCTTCCAATAATTTTTTTCCTGTGGATTTTGACAACACTTTCAATGTCCTAGAGGTGGGGGATAATACGCTATTTGTATAATATCTAGTCCCTTCCAATTTCAAACAATGGAATTCAATATTTTGTACAAAGTACACAAACATGTGCTTTTGCATAAATATCATTCTTGTAAATTATTTGAACTTTGAATATCACAAACCATTTAATTCATGCACTTGTTCCAGATCTGGCCCTATATACTGGTAGGTAGGTTTTCTATCCCGAATGTCGGTGATGCGGATTTTCCTGATAAGGTCTAAAGTTGCTAAAATGTTAGCAATGTCATACAGTCTCCTTATTTTTGCTGAAACAGAGAAACAATTATGAATACACAAATATTTGTTTAAAAATAACATTTTTACAAAATTATTTTGAAATTATGACAGCTGTTTCAATTACTTACTAGAATATACTGGCATGATTTTTTTTTTATATTAAATTTGACAGTTAAAACCTTTTTAACAACATATAGTTTTTATCTCAAACAAGGATTTGCTATTATAGTTATACTGTATAAGCAGAAATTTTGGCAAGGATTCAGTTAAGGCATTTTAATAGAGGTTATTGAGACTGCTGATATTAAATATTGCTAATAATTAATCCCACACAAGAAGTTTTCATTACATTTCTATGTACCATAACATCACTAGAAATACTTTTAGTCAAAATAAAATACTGATGTTTAAGGAAAATTTTGTGTTGAAATTCCACTTATACAACAACAGTTTAAAACTTACTTTTGAATTTGGCATTTTCTGTCCTGTCAATATTTGGATCTCCAATGAGGATTTTAGCTGCCAAGTCCAAGTTGACCACTCTTGGCTGCAAATATATTGAAATCCATGAAGAAATAATTTCAGCTTATTTGAGAAATGTTAGACATGACAAACAAATAAAACATAAGGCTAACCTTTGAAAAATCTCTTTGAATATGCTTGCTTTTAAAATTAGTCACCATTTTCTACCCTTGTACATATTTGGGAAAACAAAATTGTTGATTTTAAAAACAAAATCTTATTAATTTATCCATGTTGTTTCAGGGAATCTCTTTTTCATTGTTCTCTTTCTTAGTGATATATTTTTTAGAGGGTCTGGCCTGGAGGCCATAAAACTTAGATGAGCCCACTTTTGATCTCATTCTCACTTTCCCACTAAATATTCCTTTGGTAAAAGTGAAATTGAGATCCAAAGTGAGCCCGTCTAAGTTTTATAGCTCCCAGGCCTGATCCTACATTTTGAGAAAGTTAAAAAATTTTAGTCATCAATGATTTGAAGAAAGTTTGGCTTTGGCTGTTTGTGTGGATAATTTCAAGTTAAAGATGATAAAAACTAGAGAGAAACGATAGAACAGGTTACCAATAATTACCAACATAATATGCTGTACAACTTAGCAAGCACACTGAAACTCTTTTGCGTGTATATGTTTTATGTTAAACTTACCTTTGACACCAAGAAAAGCATAAGGAACTTCTGACTCATAATGCCCAATGACTTGTCTTTTCTAAG
Source organism: Saccostrea glomerata (assembly GCA_003671525.1). NCBI lineage: Eukaryota > Metazoa > Mollusca > Bivalvia > Ostreida > Ostreidae > Saccostrea > Saccostrea glomerata. The sequence continues at coordinate 254,902 of PRKT01000360.1, read as the reverse complement.
TAAAGCTGCAATGATATTTGTTATCAGAATAAAAATTCCAGTACATTAAAAAACACAAGATACAACATATCACAAAATTAGTCTTCACATATATATTTGATACCATAGAATTAGAATTTATTTGAACATACTCCCTCATTAGGAATGATAATAAGAAAAGCATATCTTATTTTCTATATTAGTTTTGTAAATATATAAACTCTCCTCATACCTGCATTAGGATTGTCAGGATCCATTATAAATGGAGGGGGAGCTGTATATACACTGCCATTCTGCTCTGCCAGCTCACGGTTCAATTCATAATCTTTCACTTTTAGCACTAATTCTCCAAATCCTTCTGCATCCGCTAATGCCTACAACAGAGAAAGAAATTTATTCTCTCTTTCAAAAATACCACCATTTTTTTTACCTTCTAAAGGTATCTTCAAGTCACATTGTTTGTATAAAAATTAAACTTCACAGTTCAACATAACTTTTGAAAGGGTAGAATAATATGTTTTGTTACTGCAAAATTTCTAGCAATATTTTAAAGAGTTTACTTTTACATTTTACACTTTATAAATTTCCATATTAGATTTAAATAGAGAAAAGTAATATTTCTATGTGGAAGATCAAACGAATTTGTTTGTGGCATATTCTTTCAAAGACAAAAAAACAAAGCTTTTCTTTGTTTCTTCTTCAATGCATTTTATATTTCCCAAATTTTTAATGATTCCATACAACAGAAAACAATCAAATAACAAAGAGCGCACCTTTAGTTTGGCTAGAGTATTGACTAGGTTCGTTTTCCCGTGCCAGGCGTACTTATTCTTGGCTATCCGGCTAACTATCTCCACACTTTCCAAAACATTGACTATGTCATATATCCTTCTCCTTTCTACCGCTACAAGATATAATAGAACAGTTTAATAATCAGCAATTATTTAGTGTACATCTCTATAGCATCTTTCTTATATAGCTGTTTGAATATACAGTTAATTCTCGATAAACCGCCACCTTTTGTAATTTAGAAATCATGGCGGTATAACGAATTTGGCGATAATTTGAATTTCCCATATTTTAGGAAACAAGAAGTAGAGTTACCGTTCTTAGAAATACCATAAAGCGTTTCTATTCTTATAATTACATGTACATGTATTAAAACATATTTCTAAATTTTAAAATACTTCAAGTAATTTTTTATGTACAATTTCTTTAAAACAAAATGTGCATCTATGACATAAAGACATGTACATGTGCATTTATGTACATGTAAGTCGGCACGTCTGATATTGAAAAAAACATGTTGGGTCGATCGTCGTGATATATTGCTGACAGTACGTAAAATAGTTTCTTGAATAAATTTATTGCTTATGGCATCATTGTTCTTGAAACGTTCACAATTTTTACCTTAAAATTATTTTTTAGCAAACTTTGCATTGATCAGAGATCATCAAAATAATATCGTATTTAGCGTACTTTCACAACTACCGCTTTCGTGGCGAAGCCATGACTAAATGATTTTTTAAACAAAACAACAGAACAAAATCATTGTAACAGTTCATATTAGAATTATTTGTTCATTTAATTCTAATTTAATTATTTAATTGCGTGTACCTTGTCTGGCTTTGCATGCTTTACAACAGGGATAGCGTCAACCAATTAGCCACGCTTCACTGACCGCACGCACCTGTGGCGGTATATCGAGATAATTGACACTTAAAAATGGACGTTTGTTTTGAAAACAGTGTGGCGGATGGCGGTATGCGAATTTGGCGTTATAAAGAGAATTTTATATAGCAAGAAAAACGTTCTTGGGAAATCATGGCGGTATTGCGAAAATGGCGATGAATCGAATGGCGATAATTCGAGAATTGACTGTACACTCAAATATAATCCTATTCTTCATTAATCAGTATATATACATTTAATCAATTTATATACTTTGAGAAAAAAGCAAGTTCTGGACATGCTGAAGTCAACTTGCATTTCTTTCAAAGCAGTAGCTTCCCACCTTAAAATATTTATAAAATTTTACCTAATTCCTTTGCAACTTCATCAAGTGAAATTTCTTGACTTTCTTCAGTTTGAGGGTTCACTGGGTACTTCTGAAGAAACCTACAAAATTGACATTACATTTCAACCTCATTTTTTAACAAAATAAACCATTACAATAAGTTTAATCGCAAAGAGCTAAGTTCTTACTTTTGACAGAGAAGGCCTAAAGACTTTTCCTTTCGAGACCCCGGCTTCCAGTCTCCGTTTTCGTCATCAAGTTGTGAAGCTGCCAGCTCAGCATCCAGATTTAGGGGTTTAAATTTCCCTCCCATTTCATCACAGTCTTTTCCTTCACTTTCCTCCAACTGTTTTTCTCGGTTCCTTAGTTCTGGACTTACAGCACTAAAAAGCATTTTAAGATTTGCAGTGGGGGTGAGAGGGGCTGAAGTTTCGGGGTTTTCTGTCGGAGTTGAAGGCCTTTCACCTATTGAGTCCACTGAAGATTCAGAGTCATTTTTCACTCTTTCCGACTTTGGAAGAGGTTCAGATTTGTCCAATTTTGCAGAGGATTTTTTCTCTTTTATTGGAGAGGTCTCCTTTCTAGATCTTGTTCTAGCTTTCATGTTTTCTTTGTCAGTCGATGCCTTGATTCTCGGAGAGTTGTGTTTACTTGCTAAAACACAAGTATTTGGGGTGTTGATTGGAGAAAACGGTATCCTGTCTACTTTGGAGTTTGATTCAATAATGGATTCGTCAATAACTGGATTTGCGTTGAGAAGATACAGTGAGGTGGAATTTATTTCTGTCATTTCTAAAGGACAAGAAACAAGATACACATGATCAGGTCATTTACATTATGTTTTGCAAGTAAAAGAAAAAAAAACAAACAAAAAATGTTTTCAATGTGTAAAAAAGATGATCATAAAATTTACATACATAATTCTTAATATAATAATAACCAGTTCTTTATTTTTTATATGGGCCTACTTTGTAACTGCCAACTGGTAATTCTTAGCATATCTTCCATTTTTTATTCAATTTCAAAATTATTTTTATTTTGTCCACATCTTCCTTCAAGCCAACTATTTATGACATTAAACAAAAAGACCACAATGGAAATGGTGTTTGGCCAGACAAAGAAAAATAACACCAGCGTATGTTTCAAGCACAAGTGTAAACAAACAAACAATATATTACCGCGCCAAGTCCCTGTGATTTACCGAGCTTTTTTTCATTAAAAATACAAAGATATCACACTCTTTCGGACATAGAAAAATAGTTACCTGTTTTGTGGTAATTTCACAGATAAGAAACCTAAATATTTTTTGGAATTATTCCCTAATTTTCCTGTTGGCGTTCAAACGATAGACGAATACTAGCGCGTTCGAATTTGGCGCGTGATCGTATGCCATAGCGGCCCTTCTTCTGCACATCTGTTATTTATCGGTGGGAAAGTAATTATTTAACCGTTAGGTATACAAAATGTTGATCAATTGATTAATAATTAAAGTTATTAAGTTTAACTGTCCGTTTCTTACGCAATATTCCCTGGGGCCATAGGTTAAAATATTGATTTATGGATCGGGTAGTCTAGGTTCCGCCAAATATCTAGGTCACGATTGAGAATGGACACGTTCCTGTTCGCGGAAAAAATTACGTTCTCTGTCATTCACATGTTTTACAGCAAAATAATCTTCCCTAAACATTTTTAAACACAATATAAGGCATATTGAGGTCTATAAATATTTGAAACAGCATCTTCTGGTCTATTTACAGACGATAGACGCTTCCTACCGAGTGACCCTCCCGTGAACGAGATAGGTCGTAACAAGTTTATCATTTTGACCTGGTACACCCACAGGGACAAGCTTTCACCCTGTTTTGTTGTAAATTACGAAAATTGAGTACTTTATTTACACCGATAACCCTAAAAATGATTTGGCGAACTAACGGTATCGGTTTGATTGATTGAAGGAGTACACAACCCCACAAGAGCACATTCAGTACGTGTAATCCACACGATTCTTAGCCATTGCCACCTTAAAACACTCGATAAACAAAATAACGAAATAATATTCTTAAAATGATAAAATAACAGTTTACTTTACCATAGTTAGTGGGTCGTTACAGAGGATATCTTGCTATATTTCACCCTCCATGACTCGTTCGCTACGTTATTTGGCGCGAGATGTTGAGGTTTTAGTTACCGCGTTACCTCCCACTTTCAGTCAACCAATCAAATCAAATTTCTATTTAAGGCTCTAACATTTTGTCCAATCAGATTCAAAAGCGATGACAGATCAAGGGTCAGCGAGCTGGTCGAAGGGTCATTTGTTTCAAACATGTCTAGTCAGTGCGTCGGTAAAATCTATGTACTTATGGTATGACATGTTCAGACGAAACTTATGTTGATTTTTTGGTTTTATTTTTAAAGAAAAATTCTTTATTCATTTTATGAGAAAATATACTCCATGAATTTACAACTCGTTCAGATCAACAGAAAAAATATTGCGGGAAAATATATTGATTTATGTCAACCATGACCTAGATTCTGTTCTGGGACTGTAAACACACATTTTAATGACGTAGTACTCCCAGTAAAAGTTTTCCCGCAAAAAATCAGTGTGCTGCATGCATATCGTGCATGCCGAGGCAGAAGGTAGTGAGAAAGCATCGTTGAGTATCCTAACTGAAACGATGGCTAATTAATTAAGCCAGGTGATTTTTACAATATTTAAAATATTTCGACATCTAATATACAGGTATAAGGACTTTTGTTTAAAACTGGTTAAATCCCAAAAAGGATTTACCAGACTGGCAAAGGACATTGTCTGAAATTATGTTTTTACCATGAACATATGAAATGGCAGGCTCTTTTGGTTGCTATCTAACAAAGATAATTGGTGAATGGTAAATTTTAAGGTATTTAAAGCATTTGTCAAAGTCGACGGAGGGGGTCAACAGTATTGGTATTAATAAGTCACTTTTTCCTTCCTTGTTTTTATGTATGGTGCTATGTCCACTCCTGGAAGTCCTCTAAAGGTTTTGTTAATGTGATAATCCTAAGTCTTCAGGGGATAGAAAAAATTGTGGTGGACAGGTTAACTTATAGACCTACTATTCAATTCAATTCAATTTATTGACAACACCATCATACATTGGCATATAGTCATGAATACAACAATTAACATACATAAAATAAAATATCAAAGAAAGCATATCAGGTTTGTTGAAGGTTTTGTTTCCTAATATCATAGCACTTTTTCAAAAAGTTACAAACTCTCCTAGCAGTTCTAATTCTTGCAGGATTGATAATGTCAATAATAGGGTTTTCCTTCATGTAACATTGTGCATTGAATATATCGTAATATTGTAATCTACATTGATCATAACTAGGACAATAAAGTACAAAATGGTTTTCATTTTCAATAAAAAATTTACAAATATGACATACACGTTTTTCTCTAGGAATAGGTGGCCTTGAGTATCTCCCCATTTCAATATGTAACTTATGAGCACTAATTCTTAGTTTTGTTAGGATTGTCCTTTCAGATTTCTTCAATGGTAATTCTAGATAGTTTTGTTATTTATACTATAAGAAGGTTTCTTTGCTGGTAGCTATAGTTGAATAAATTGGTCTAAGGCTTTTATTACACCGTTCTTAAACGATTTTTTTTGTACATGATTAATTGCAAATCAAACTTGAAATATGTAAGAAAGCATAGTTTCCACTTTGAGGCAAAAATTACATACATTCAAGATGATTTAACAATGAGTCCAGCTAGGATACTAGGGTTATTCTCGATAGTCAATGAGGCAATATACAATGAAATGAAGATTTATCATTGAGGATGTAAAAAATACTCAAGCTCAAAAGTCTGTTAAAATTATACAAATTGGGACAGAGCAAACATTTAAAATATCATTAGAAATAAGATTAGGTGCCATGGAGCAGTAAGTATTCCATGTTGACCTGTCACACCCATGTGTTATGCTTTAATTAAATTTTTTTTGGGGCAAATAGAAAAATCCAAAGGCAATATAGTATGAAAATAATGGCTTAATAATTTGTATAAAAAACATAAGTCAAAATTTCAAGTAAGATAAAAATGATATATATATATATGTGCTGACATTTCAAGTCAATTTCTATCGCCGTAGACTTACTTGAGAAATGTTGACTTTAAATTAAACTTGATATTGTTGTATCATCAACTTATTTGTCAGTTGCTTGCTACAACTGTACATGTTAGATTTTGTTTGTATACATGTAGAGCATACTTTCGCATACCATATCAATTGAGTTATAAACTCCGTAATATGCAGGTGTTATGGTAATATTTACATTTCCAATAAATTTCCCCTATGATATTCTTTACAAAATAAAATGAAGTATATTTTCTCATGAACTACATTAGGCATGTATCACGAATAAGCATGAATATCTCTATTGTTACGTCATAATACCGCTCTTGACGTCAAAAAGTAAAAAAAATATATAGTGCACACTGTTTGCTTTAAAAATGACAGATGAATAGCGTAAATTTATGGCAAGTCATCAGAAAAATAATGCACATTTAAGAAATGAATTTAATTTTTGAAGATTCATGAGGTTTATGAATTACAACGCTTCACGCCAGCATATTTATCATGAAGCGCTAACGCGCTTCATGACATATGCAGGCATGAAGTGTCGTAGTTCATTTAAACAATAAAATGCTCTCTTTGTTTGTTGTTACTGGAATGAACGGAAGCAGCTGTTGCAGAAAAAATACATAACCCCCTTACGCGGGTTATGTACATTTTTTGTACATTTTTTCTGCAATAGCTGCGACCGTTCATTCCAGTAACAACAAACAAAGAAAGCATTTTATTGTTTATATTTATATCTGTTTAAATAATCAATTAAAGTAAGATTAAAAAGATTAATTATTGTATTAATGATGCGAACGTCTTTATACGTTTCATTGATGGAACAGCCACTGATTAAGAAATCTGTACAGGCGACCTGCCTACTGTAGTTTATGCAGTGATGAACGCAATGGGGTTTCTTAAGAAATAAAGGAAAAAATATTCAGTGGATGTAAATATAACCTCATGAGTCTTCGAAAATTAAATTCATTTCTTTAATATTTTCAATCCCTACACAAAAAAGGGAAGCTAGCGTCAAAGAAAATTTAGAGATTTTAATCACAAGATAAGTTGAGTTTCGTTGAATGGAAAAGTGTGGGAGAAGGAAAAATGAAAAATCTAAAAAAAAAAAAGGAAAATGGCAGAAAAAAATTGGTATTAAAGCAAGAAAACATTATTTGTTAGAACCAATGTATGGTGAGGGTGCATGAATATCAAAATAGCTGCAGAACTGTAGCTCTTGGCTTAATTGAGTAAATTCGGACAGATAAAGCAGAGAGCTACAGATCCAAGCATTGTATAAAAATTGGATGTACGCCGACAATTTTTTGTTGCTACTTTAGGTATTTATTTCACGTAGTCTAAGCTTTCTCTGGTTTTTAGAATGGTATCTTTTAATAATTCACATCTTTTTCATCATAATTTAACTTAGAAATATTCCAAAACAAGTTGCACTGGGACAGAAAGATGTAGACAAAATATTGCCTCGCTCTGAGTGAGTGAGTCTGTGATTCAGTTGCGCTATGACCTATGACCCCAAAATAATGAAAATATTTTTTTTCAATAGGTTCATCAAAGAAAGATATGTGCAAATGTAATTATTTATAATAATGTAATAATTTTAAAAACATGGTAATTTTATCAAGATTCTTATGCAAAAGAAAGTAAATAAATTTAAGGAATTGTCAATTTTTTTTAGGGAACATAAAAAAATGGAGTTAGAACCAACTGGAAGTCACAAAAATTGATCCCAAAAGAAACCTGTCTCTCCCACTCTCTGCAGAAATATGGAGGGAATGAATGGGAATATGCAGGAAAGGAAGAAATTGAAGTGAAGTGAATATGAATACACAATGTAGTATATATTTAATTTATTTTTTTCATTTTTACAATCAAAATGACACACAAAATGAATTATCTTTTCTATTTCTCTCGATAAATGTTCAGTATTTTAAATTTCACTGACTCTGAGCATCACTGTCACTGATTTACAAATTAACTGATCAGCAAGATTTATTATCTGAAGTTTGTTTTCTGCAGGTGAAAATGAAAAAAAAAAAATGCTGCTGACAAGTTCAATGTTTTTGCTCTACATCATACGCAATTACCATCACTGAGACAGAGGCAGGGAGATATTCCAGGCAGGCAAAGTCATGTATGTAATTAATTATTTTTTATTTTACGCAGGAACAATTGTCGTACAAGTGCATTCTTTTTTTTTCTTTTATAACAGTAAAATTACTATTGATTTACTGCATGATATGGTTTATTATCCATGTCAAATAAACAAGGTGCATTATTATTTTTTTTTAGATAGACCTGAGTAACTGCTTTTCCCCTTTCATTGTAGGTGGCATGGTTTAAAAAGCATTAATTGCTCTCGAGGAGGAATCAATGATGTATTATTGCTCGTAGCACGTGAGTCACCAAATGAAACTCCAATGTTTTGCCTACATGTGTTTTTATCAATACTTCTTGTGTATAATCAACATGCTGTCTTGAGTGAAATCATTGGGATTTTTCACACTGTGATAAAAATGCTGGAGAAAAAAAAGAATTTTTTTTTTTCTGATTTACATAACTTCTGGAATTTAGATAAAGAAATTATTTAGCAAGAGTAGAAGAAAAAAATTGAGTACTGCTGATGTGCTTTTTCGTAGAAATGGACACCTGTCATGTGACCTATGTGATCTGAAGATTGACCAATGGCTGCAACTGCTGGATTTCAAGGGAGATCACCTGTGATGGCTAGCAGTGTCTGTCAAACAATAACAGTAAGTTTATTTGCTGTAGGTAAAATGTGTCTAATATGATGAAATGCTTAATACAAGAAAATGAGAAAAAGTAAAATTTGATATTAAGAAAGTGAAGAAATACCTAAATTCTAAGCATCAGAGTGATGGATTATGAAACACTTGTTTTAAAATAAGTCAAATTTTTGTTGCATTTACAATGCATGTTTAATAATTCTTGAATCAGATTCTAAATTTGCAGAAAACAATACTTTTGAGTAAAAAAATATTGAAAATTATTGAAAGTTTGCATCTCTGAGGTCTACCACATTTTTTTGCAAGCGCACATTATAAAAAAAATTGACTTAAGCTAATTTTTTCAGTTTCAAGTGAATCATAATATTTTCTCCAATGTTGATAAACTAAACAGTTTATGTGCAGTAGTGCATAGAGAAACTGGGTATCAAATTGGAGTTTGATATTTGAATTACAAGCCAGGAAGGTTTGTTACGCTGTGAAAAAAATCGGGATTACTCATGGACGTGGTGCCATAAATTATTTATCACATACACCGTAAAGCGTGTCATTCAGTTTTTCTCAGCTTCCGTAACATGCTGTATGGGAATTCATGATCTTTTCTGATAGAACCTAAGTTTCATATGAAAGTTCGTGTTAGAGTTTGATAAAAGTTGCATCATATCTGTTAAAGGCATTTGAAGAGAGTTGAGATTTTGTGGAACAACACCTGGAACTCGCTTGTGGGAAATTCTGCACGTTAGCATGCTATAGTGATTGTTTTTCATTCACTGTGATTTGAAATTTTGATGATTGATTTATCGGCAAGGATTTTTGTCAGGGGTAATGAAGGATTAGTCCTACAGATGTTGAAAAAAAAAAAAAGATGAAGTAAATATGATAAATCTAAAAGAGAACTAATAATTATAGCTTATCTGATATTTGACAGAACATTAATTTATGTACCTAATTGTTGTCAAAGTGAAAATGTTTTTGCATCAAAAGCTGAATTACATGTAATTGTACATTTATAAATTTTTCTGCCAGATGAAACTAAAATGTGAATTATCTTTAAACCCTAACCCCCCTCTCCTACTACTATCAAATATGTTTGAAGCAGTTAGAAGCAGTTCAAACCCCAACCACTTGAAAAAACAAAAGGAAATAAAAAAAAATGACAAAGCATGTCAAAACCCAAACAAATATTTGATATTTTTTACTATCTGAGTAATATTAAAGAGTAGAAGTCTGTAAGGATTAGATTTGGAAGAAATTGTTTTTATTGGTCCTGTCACTTGGGGTCAGTAATTTTCCCTTGATTACTGACAGGAGGATTTACAGAGGAATTGCAGAGAATTATTGATAAACTGTTTGAGCTAAGAATTTGGTTGAGGAAGTTAATGAAACCTCCCCTCATTGCCATGCATAGTCTGTCATTGTTAATGTGATGAAACCGCGTTTGTTTGAAAATGAGACTGGTGATAGGAAGTTGATGTAGGAACTGTTCGTAGATTAGGCATGTTAACCAATGCCTTATAGTTTCATTGATTACATTTGCCTTCATTCTCTGTTTTGCTATGCACCTTTATTTCTTTGTATTTTAATTTTCACCAATCTTGCTTAAGATTTTATCAATTCTTTTCATTTTTGTCTGAAGCACGTGTATCTGGGAAAAAAAGATTAAAATCTTGCGAGTCAAATTGATTAAGGTGAAAAAGCCAAATGTCAGTTAGGGGAAGTTTTGTTAGTTTAAACTCAAATTTTCTTCTTTGCTGATCAATCAAAAGAAAGCAGGTAGAATTAACTTGTCGGTATTTTGTTTTGTTTCAACAAATTCAATAGCTCAAAAACAGAAGTCTGCACTCTGAGAAGGTTTGTTGCAATGAGGCCTCTCGAAAAATATTTTATCTAGTACATGTAATTGTATTTGTATTTGAGACTGCTTAATAATGCATAAAAATTTATAATGTTAATTGTTTACAAGTATAAGCTTGAAAATATAAATTAGTACAGACCAGTAATATTTTTTATTTGTTGGAAATAAATAAGATTGAGCATCAACTCGTTAATTTAATTTGATTCAAAAATAAAATTATTAAAAGGATTATAACTGGATTACGTATAATTAACACACGGTAACTTCCTTATTTTGATGTAAAGAATCAAACACCTATTGTTGACAAAGGATTTGTTATCGACTTATCCCTGCGCTGCCCTCTTGTTATCAATCGGAGCTTCAGGCAATATACAACATATTTTTGTATTGATCTTTTCTTTTCCTGAGAAAAAAAATTGTCATCAGCAATATGCATGTCCCCTTCAATGGGCATGTAGGAAAGAATTATAGGCTGGCCTGGGGGGAATATCGTGTAATTATAACTAGGTCTTCCTACTTGGTTGTAATTAGAACAAGATTGCAGAATGAAGGAAGTTTGTGAAATAAATTTTGAAGTTTGTATTATGATGTGAATTTTTTTTCTATGACAAATTTATTGTAGTGACAATTAAGTTGTACGCAATTACTAACTACCTCTATACTAACTCATGGTTTAATTGATAAAAATATTAACTTTTAGAATTTTGCATTTCTTTCAAAAAATCTCGATTATAATTGTTTACTTTAATTTATACAAAACATTACAAAAACTGATTTAAGATTCATTTGAATTCTCTCCTACCCCCACCTCTCCCACAAAGATGCTATAAAAGATATGTTGAGCTCTTGAGGGGTTGATAATCTCTAAGGGTTAAATATGTAATTTTATTGAGCTGTAAGTATGCAAGCTTTATATATATAATAAGGGGTTATATTATTGGTATACATATACATGTGTATAGAATTAGTAGATCTCTTGCCTCCGACAGAGGGAAAAATTAATAAATGACCATATATCGTGCAACAAATTGTCTCAAAGCAACTGAAACTATATTGAAACATTTGTGTATTTGTAAATTCCTCAGAGACATAAAACAAAATTAACTTGTCACATATTGCAAATCATTTTCTACAGCTGACAGCAGTAGCAGAGCATTATCAGGGATGGGTGTTGATAACTAATTATAGAGCAGATTAGAACTCCCGTCCTACTGTTCTGGGGGTTGTGTAGCTCCCCTGTCTGTTAAAGCATTAATCTGATTAAATTCTGCCACCCCCAGCTGATATCAGCTTACTTAGCAGATTATCTGGAGTGAGGGCCCCAGCTGTCTTCACTATAGGAGTAATGTTCCAGTCATATTGCACTGTTTGTACTGGGATGGCTGTCTTCTTAGTTCTTGCTGAAGGAGAGTGAATCAAGATGGCAGGAAAATCGTTTTAAAATACTGTGTTTGTTAGTCTTAACTGGGAAATATTTAAGAAAGATTTTGTATGGCTTTGGAAATATTAAACATGTGCCTTATTTGTTTATTTTTATGTGATTTCTTTCTTCTTTTTTTTTTATAGATGTTTATTTCCTGTTATGAATATGATTGAATGAAGGAAAAACTCAATTCATGTTCAATGGATCATAGTTTACTGGGATAATTGATGTCTATAATAGATATCTAGAGATTTGTGGGAGGAGTTAAAGTATAAGTGTATCTTGGGTAACATGCTAAGAGGTCATTGAGAAGATCTTGCAGTCATTCAGAATGTTGTAGATTGAAACAAGCAGTATGTGGAAGAAAAATTACTTTTAAAATATTTGAATTAACAATTCGACTTCATTTAAATGGGTCATTGATAAAAAGTTTGTTTGCGTTATTTTAATTTGTGATATATTTTGTAATTTCTGTTGTATAAAAAAAAATTATTTTCTTTTAATAAATGAATAAACATGGGTTATATAAATTAAGAAGGGAAGGATCAATATTCACAGAAAGGATGTAAATTAATTCAAAATATATACAATAGTAACGTAAATACTGAGGATCATTGAGACATGACATATCCTTTTGGATCAAGTTACGTCACTGGCAGGGGGATATGTCCCCTTCATTGATTTCCTTTAGTGTATCCTGTTGTCATGTCCCAAATGAACTGTGTAGTAAAAGCCTTTGAAACAAAAATACAATGTTCAGGTTATGTAGTGTGAATGATATTATTTCCACACTCAAACACATTATAATGATATTGAAGATAGGCTTTAGGTATACAGGAGGGGTCAGGGAGGAGAGGGAAATAACGAAGTAAAATTTATTTTTAAAGAAAAGAAAAGGTGTGGTGATGGCACTCATGGAAGGATAAGTTTTGATTCATTTGTAAACATAATGATTGTTTTAACACACCAAATCAGTGCCCAGGGGGTTTGTCTTAGTTAGGAAAAGGAGAAGATATGTAAGTGATAAGTCATCAAAACCACACTCAACTGAAAAAAGGGCAAATACCCCTCAATATGCTTGTCATGTCCAAGTGAATTCCCACTTGCGGAAAAAAAAAAAAACAAACAAAAGTGGATAAAAGGATTTTTAAAATATTCTAGAGACAAAAAAGATATGCATTGTAAATAAATGTTTAAAAGTGGTTTAAATCTTGCAGTCATTTGTAGACATTTATTGCTTTTCTAAATGATAATATTCATTGCGCATTTAATGGAAAATGCAGCAATTATCATTTAGGTATTTCCATTTGATTTGAGAACAAAGAGACAAAATGTGAAAATCAACTTGTTTAAATGCATAGCACTGAGATAAAAACAAGAAAGTTATTGATGTTACAATAAAGGTCAAGAGCTTTTCTACCGATGATGCTTTTTATGGTACTGTAATAGATTTCTTCCTGCTCTCTTTGGGCATCACTTTTTTCTGTCACTTTGAACTTATTTATGGAGTTTATCCATTGTTTTTATTTGTTTCATACACCATTCAACATGATATGGTATTTTAAAGCATTTAGGCAACAGAGAGAGAGAAAATTGTGAGGCTTCCAATTGATGTCACAGTTGATCTACTAAATTTCCAAAACACAAAAATTTACCTGATGTGTCAAAATCATCTGTCTTTCATTCAAACAGATATCAATTTTTGTCATATGTGTAACTGTTACCCTGCAGGGAATTGGACTGACCCCCTGGGCATGTCACCTCAGGGGGTCAGGGGTCAAATTATGTGGTCTACTTTATTAAGTAGGTACTAATTCCACTTAGAAGTGTCAGGGGTAGAAAGGTGTTAATTTTGTCCAGGTCCCTTCACACTATTTGTGGGGGTCCCCGGGTTAGGGGTAAAATCTGACTGAATTATAAACAATACCCAGCTAGTATAAACATGTTAAGGGTTTGAATATGTTTATAGTATGATGATGTTTAGATAATGATTGTCAGTCAGTGCCAATTAGAGGAAATTAACTGTGAACTGAGAGAAAGACAGTGTTTGTTTTAAATTCTACAAATTACTTAGAAGTTTATTTTACAATTAATTTCTCAGATAATTAGTTTACATAATTATTACTTCATTTAATTGTCAGAAAACTTAGATTTTAATAAGTTGTTTTATTCATTGTTTCAGCAAATACATCAGATAAACATAAATATATTTATCCTAAATAATTTAAATGGTTCAAGAAAACATATAAATATTTATACTTAGTAGACAAGAGGAAATGACAATGACAGTAAATGAAATAGCATTCTTATTGAGCAAAAGAGAGGAACATTAAAATGCTTGCAAAGTTAGATAACTCTTGCTGATATCTGTATTTTAGAAGTTTCAGCAAGTAACTTCTCTTGAACTGGTGCAGAAAACATTTCTGGGATCGTCACTTTTGGTTGTTTTGCAATCAAGATTTATAGGACTTTCTAGGTTGCATTAATTGCCAGAAATCACCTCCAAAATTATGATGCATGTTGAAATGATTAAAATTGTATTTTTAAAAATTTATCTAATTTATGAAAGTTGTCTTTCTTGTTCATACAGAAATTATGCAGATTAAACTGTATCAAAATTTACAATAAAAATTTATATGATACAAGAGCTGTTGAAATTTAAGGTATACTATTTAAGGGTATTATTATTTTTAAAAAAAATAATCTAGTCTCATAACTGCATGCAAAGCTGTTTGCAAACAAATTGAGTAAAGTGAAATAGTGCATAGAAATTGCAGTTTTGATACTAAATGAAAATTCAGTTCTTAATAGTCTGCCTGAAGTCCACCTATGAATTTTTTTGAAAATTCCTGTATCATTCTCTGGATATATTGCAATTACTGGTCTTTGCAACAGCTGCTGCTTCTACATACTTTCTACTTTCTTCCCTCTATTTTTTATGGAACTTAACATAAGTGTTTTAAAAACATCTCATGTTTTATTAAAAGAGAAAATTTGATGTTATGACTTTTTACTTGAATTTTTAGTTTGCCTTGCAAGGTGGAGATGAGGATATGCTATACCCTCCATGTTGACATTGACTATAATTCAACAACCTAGGGTGTTGGAGTGGACATTTAATGTATTGAGGGATGAACAGTTTGAGATTCATTTCTGGATGCTGGATCTGATGTAATTTTCTAGATAAATGACCAAATTCATTCTTGGAGCAGGTCTTTTCTCAACTAACTAAACTAAGAAGCCCTACAACCAAACTAATATAGGGATGATGCATCTACAGATGCACACTACTGGAATTGCTTCAGATGCCTGATACTTATTGAGCTACATTTACCAAATAAGTGACTGTTAGCCTTAGCTGCATGGATGGTACTTCAAATAACCACTCACCCACTAGCAAATGGTACATGTAGTCATTCTGTCTGGCTGACCAATTCTTGAAGTTGAAATTGTGAGGTCTTGAAATGAAGGAAAACATGCCTATTTAATACTCAGGTGACTTTCGAGGCCCATGGGCCACTTGAAAAATGACAAGGTGGACTAGAAATGCAGTGTAACTGTGAAGATCCCCTTATTTGGACATCACAGCAGCAATGGAGATAAATTGCTTTCATCCCAAGAAATGATCTTTATTTATGGGTTTATCTCCAGAGTTTCACAGTAATGCGACAAGCCTTCTGTGAAAGACATCCTGACATGCAATGATCTAAATTATTAATACCATGTCACACAACAGAAAATTAGACAGTCCAAGAGAAAAAAAACAGTCAAGCAGATGGCAAACTGTCATCATTGAGCACTCTATAAACACTTTTGCAGAAACTGGACCAAAATCAATTGTCCAATTCCTTGATGTTTTTGGAGAGAGAAGTTTGCCGATTGTAGCAGAATTCCAGTGCAGCAACAGCAAATATGACTCTTGCCATCAAAGGGGGTATAGTCAATTCTAGATGCTTCATCATCATTATTTTAAAGACTCTTTTGGCTTAATAAAACTGACACTGACTCATGGTGTGACAAAAGCAAGGAGCATTTATGAAGAGGAATATAATTATCTCTTCAGTGTTTTCTCTAGATTTAGCTCACCAGAACTGTATATATAGTTCAAGAAAGCTTTACTAATCAGCCATTGCTTAGTCTTTAAAGTTTTTCTGTGTTGTATATATGTATAAAATTGACATATTTTTGACATCACTAAATTAGTATTGAAAAGCAAATGTTCCCAAGATAAGACTTTTTTTCCCAAATTAATTACACCCAGTAGCATTAAGTTTTGGCTCTATATGTGGTCATTTTATGGATTCAGTTTTTAAGTCATGACCCCATTTGTGCAATGATGGGGTCGCAAACATCTACATAAAAAAAAAAAAAAAAATTCGGTAGAAATATTCTCAGAGCCAAAGTGCCACAGGTGAGCCTTTTGTCCTATGAGCATTATGCTTTAAATTTATTCCCCATTAAAAATAGTTCAGGTTTGTTCATGTATATGGAAATAAAAGGGTTAAAAGCATATAGGGAATAATGCATCTATATGAACAAAAACAATTATTTTGCCTTGCGTGGTGATGGAACTTGATTGGCTTTTGAAGACTTTTATCTGTAGCAGACATCTTTTTATGTTACGTCTGCTTTGGAGAAAATGACAGAAATGAAAGTAAAATGTCTCTTTGAGAACTTTTATGGTCTCATCTGAACGTTTGGTCAATTCTAATTTCAAAGGTCTTGCACAAAACACACTAAAGTTTTTTTAGTTGCAAAATTGATGGAAGAACAGCTTTCTGCTACACACTTTTACACCAGGGATGGAAATCAAAAGCTGATCGACCGATATTGTTTCAGATTTTACAATAACTAAAAATTTGTTTACAAGCTATTTTAAAAAGGATCAAGATTAATTGTGATTGTGATGTCCTGTTAACATTATCAGGCTACCAATTGAATGCATCATTTGATTTGGAAGTTCTTGAAAAATGTTATTGGGTTATAAACACATGGTCATCATGAGTTATTTTTTGTTTCACATCAACTAGGATTCCAAATAAATTAGTTTATTTGCGAAATTGATTTATATACTTCTGTATTGCCAAATCATGCACCCTGTAATCTATCTTTAATATTCTATCTGTGAAAACAAACCATTCCGAAATGGTGAATAATTTATGGCTGGAGTAAATTCCCTGGGAGAGATTCCAGTTTCCTTTTTATGTGCCATTAAGACAGTGTTCGCTCGGTTTTTCTTGTAAGCTTTTCTCCTTGTTTGGAGTACAATTCTTAAGGGAGGAATAATAGGCTGGGTGAGAAACCCCTGTATGTACATCAATCTCAGCAAGGCTGTCAGATAAGAACAATATAAAATATAGGGATTACTGGTAGGAAATCTTTATATATAGAAAGGAGGAAAAAAGTATAAGGAAAGATTATCTTAGTATTTCAAAGAATGCTTGATTTAGAAAGTCCCCCCCCCCCCCAAGAA